>JAQQAE010000857.1:0-28947 GCA_029823295.1 Pseudamia nigra
GCAGATATTGAATTATATCTTTTCATGGGACAACACTGAAGAAATGACATTTTGACACAATGAAAAGTAGTCAGTGTACAGTTTATATAACAGTGTAAATTTATTGTTCCCTCAACAACTCAATGCCCAAAGTGTCAATATTTTGTATGGCCACCATTATTTTTGCAGCACTGCCTTAACTCTCCTAGGCATGGAGATCACTAGAGCTTCACAGGTTGCCAGTGGAATCCTCTTCCACTTCTCCACTTTCTTTTTTAAAGTAAGTGCCTTGGAGTTTTGACTTAAATCAGGAAATTGTAGACCCATTACTCTACGACTCCTCAAAATACTAAAAATTTTCTCATAGAGGTTGAAGTTTCTTTGCATTACAAATTTAGTTTCTTCACACATTTGTCCACACCAGGTGACCATGACCCATTCAGATCTACTCTAGGTCCTTCTTGATGTGGACTGCCAATGTCTGCAGTTCTCCAGACAGACATCTGAGCATTCGACTTGACTGGACTGAACAGCTATTGTGCCACATTTAGCCAAGCCATTGTCTGGCCAGCAGGGAGGGAGACGCGCAAATCACTGCCTTCATTGTCGCACCGGAAATCATACCAAGCAACACCCTTGCAAACTTTCCAACAACACCCACCACACCACCAACACACGCTAAAAGCAAGACTCCATGGCTCAATTAAGAACTGCCCTGAGTGGGAGAGCAGGTTCCAGGCTTTAACCAAGGCCAGTTCTGTGTTCCCTCCCAAACGCTCCCTCTGCAGTGTGGCTTCTGCTTCCATTTATATGGAAATAAACAGGGTTGCTTTAAACCACAGAGCAATAAACAGTGTTATTAAACCATATCAAAGAGCAGTAGTAGTGCCAATGAGGAATCAATACCAAAGAGAGGCGGTGTGTCCAGGTGGATCGCCTCCTAATCGGTGCAGGTGAGTGAGTCGGTCTGAAGGAGACGAAACAGTGGTTGACGACACAGCAGAAGAGATCACATGAACTGTATTCACATGTTAACATGTTTGCTGTATCATAGAGATGGATCTACCATCTCTTCAAGCTAACTCAAGCAAATGAATCTCACATTAATGCTATAACAGCCATTGGATCAAATTTACCCATCACTGCTTTTCATCTGCCCATTATTGTATTTTTATGAAATATTGAAGCCATTCAGTTATGTGTATTTTTTTACACCCTCCATCGTTGAATATAGTCCATATTAATCCAGAACAAAATATGAGCTTTAATAAACAGCCACTGAGTCTAATTTAGCCCTTTTGAAATGCATTTATTTTCAACATTCTAATAATCATTTTACTGACACTGACATGTTATATTGCAATACATTATTAGATATTATATGGTAAATATTATATATTGTCATATATAATATGTTATGTGTCATAATATATGGTATATATACATTATATTATGTTATTGTTATTCGTCATTATATGTTAGGCGTTAGATATGTATAATATATCTGCAACATGATATAGACCTATAAATTACTGTGATATTATGTCTGAATTATCTCTAAATCGGACCTCAGGAAGAATAGTGGCAAATACCAACTGCAGCTAATGGGGATTCAAATAAACTGAATCAAACAATACAAGACAATAAAAGGGTTACAGCTAATGGAAGTTAAAGAAACTATACACAAGGCAAGAATGAAATAATAGATGAGAATGCCATCTCCTACTTAAATGTCTATTTTGTAACCTGACATTATAAATAAGTTAGTGTTGCCTAATAATTTAGAGGGTGTATTAGTGTGATGATTTCTTTTGTACATACTGCATACTTTTTACACTTAAGTTTTCTATGAAGCTGACAGATATGATGTTTAAAAAACAACATATTGATTGTAAAACAGAAGTGATGATTACACCAACTCATCTAATGACCTGTGATTATTTAACACACAGGACTAGGTGTTGCAATCCCACTTGATTCAGCACAGATCATCTCACTTGGCCTGTTTAGCGAAGTTTGTTCTCCTGCACCACATCTTCAGATGTTTACCAAGGCTACGTGGGTTTTTTGGAAGTTTACAGCAATTTCGATCTCGTACAGCTTAATGAAGAATAGAAGAATTTATTTTAAGAGCCTGAGTTTGATGTCCTTAAGTTATGTTAGGGAATACAAAGACTTTCATTTGATATTTTAGGGCACATCATCAATCAGGCACCAGTCCTATTTTGTTGAGTGTCTGTGTTGTTTGTTGTTCTACAGTGGATCTCAAAAGTCTGCACACCGCTGTTCAAATGCCATGTTTTTGTGAGGTAAAAACCAAGATAAATAAATTCACAACTTTTTCCACCTTTAATGTGATCTACTGTACAACCTCTACAACACAATTGAAAAACAAACTGAAAACTTTCAGGGAGGTGAATTAAAAATAAATAACTGATATAATGAGGCTGCACAAGTGTGCACACCCTCTTATAATTGGGGATGTGGCTGTGTTCAGATTTAACCAGTTCCATTTAAACTCATGTTAAATTGGAGTCAGCACACACCTGTCACCATTTGAAGTGTCTTTGATCAACCCCAAATAAAGTTCAACTGTTGTATTAAGCTTTTCCTGACATTTTTGTAGCCACATCTTCCAGCACAAGCCATGGTCTGCAAAGATTGTTCAAAGATATCAGTCAGGTGAAGGGTACAAAAGAATTTCCAAGGAATTAAATATACCATGGAAGACAATGAAAACGGTCGTCATCATCAAGTGGAGAAAATATGGCACAACAGTGACATGACCAAGAACAGGACGTCCATCCAAAATTGATGAAAGACGAGAAGAAAACTGGTCAGGGAGGCTGCCAAGATGCTGACAACAACATTGAAAAAGCTGCAGAAATTTCTGGCAAGTACTGTCTGTGTAGTACATGTGACAACAATCTCCCGTCTTCTTCACATGTTTGGGCTATGGGGTAGGGTGGCAAGACAGAAGCCTTATCTTACGAAGAAAAATATCCAAGCCCGGTTTCATTTTGCAAAAAGACATGTGAAATCTCCCAAATGCATGTGGAAAAATGTCATATTATGGCCATAATTCCAAAAGGTGTATTTGGCACAAAAACAACACTGTGTATCTCCAAAAGAACACCATACCTACAGTGAAGCATGGTGGTGACAGCATCATGCTTTGGAGATGTTTTTCTTCAGCTGGAACTGGGGCCTTATTCAGGGTGGAGGGAATTATGAACAGTTCCAAATATCAGTCCGAGTTAGCACAAAACCTTTGGGCTTCTGTTAGAAAGCTGAAGATGAAAAGGAACTTCCTCTTTCAGCACGATAATGACCCAAAGCACACATCCAAATCAACAAAAGAATGGCTTCACCAGAATAAGATTGAGGTTTCAGAATGGCTGAACCAGAATCTAGACCTTAATCCGATCAAACATCTGTGGGGTGATCTGAAGAGGGCTGAGGAGATGCCCTCACAATCAGTCAGATTTGGAACAGTTTTGCAAAGAAGAGTGGGCAAATATTGCCAAATCAAGATGTGCCACACTGGTAGACTCCTACAGAAAAAGACTGAGTGCTGTAACAAAAACCAAAGGCACTGCAACAAAATATTAGTTTAAGGGTGTGCATATTTATGCAACCAGGTTATTTTAAGATTTTTTATTTTTTATTTTTCCCCTTTAAAGGTTTCAGTTTGTTTTTCAATTGCGCTGTACAGGTTATAGGTCACATTAAAAGTGGAAAAAGTTGTGAAATTATTTATCTTGGAGTCAATTTTTTACATTACAAAAACCTGGCATTTGAACAGGGGTGTGTAGACTTTTTATATCCACTGTATCATATCTCTACTTCTTGTTTTGTGGCTGCATTCACCCATGATGGATTGAGCCAGCATCAGTGAAATTGCTCACATCCTGGCCAGCGGCAAGTCAGGCTTGACGATCCTGTGCGAGATCACACAAAATGAAAAGCCAGTCCTTGTTCCACCGCCAGAGGCCAATGACAACCAGTCCAGAGGGGAGGGCCAGGTCCTCCTTCAGCATTGCCAACCAAGTCTTCAACTCTCCTTCTCGGCACGTTGGTTCCATCTCTACTCCTTTCTTTTGTCTCTCCTTTGTAAATTAACCCCAACCAGTCAAGGCAGATGCCCACCTACCCTGACCCCTCATTCTACTGGAGGGATTCTCTTCTGTTAAAGGACAGGCACGATACAAATACAGTTGAACTGAACTGAATTGAACTGAACTAAAATGAATTGGTGGACCTCAGAATCCTCAGGTGTTTCAGCCATTACCACCAGATACTTTCATCTGAGGAAGACCCTGCCATGGCAACAGAAATGATGCCTGGGTAAATCTGACCCATTTAGCTGTTTTAGGTATAGTGCAAATCCTGCCAATTCTAGTGTTTAATAGTATATACAGAGATAATACTAGATGTCTGTTGTAAAGGCCTACAGCTGGCCTCTCCGTGTGGCAACCAGACTCACTCTGCACAGATCTTGTTCTGTTTGTAGAATTTGTGTCTGGCTGTGAAAAGGCGAGCGATGTACTTGGCCATTTCCATATCCTCCTAGAGATCCAAACACAACAACAAATATTATTATTCAAATCCAAACTCACCGGTATATTTGTCTGCACACAGGCACATGCAGGAAAGTGTGTGCATATTTGTCATTGCAATTCCCACTAGAAACCTTGTAAAAGAGCATTCGCATATGTGCTGGGACCACCTGCAGCCACAACACTCACCAAGTGAAAAATGATGGTGTCTTCTCTACTTGTTATCTCCACTGTGATGGCTGACTTATTGTGTGCTATGGTACCAATGTCCTTCCATCTGTTACACACAGAAACACACACACTGATGAATGTTTCCCAGTCACATTAAGAAGGAATATACAGATTATTTCTGTGCAGAGCTGAGTGATAGGGCCAAAAAAGTTATCGCATGAAATACTTTTATATCAGTTGATATTACATTCATGTCAAATGAAAGGTTAAGGACTGACATTTGGCACTCAATTGAAGTTGAAGAAGCAAGAAAACAGTTTGTGGTTTTAAACTATTTGTAAAAGACACCATAAGTTGAATATGTAAAAGAGACAGTAAGACAAAAATGTAAAAAGGTAGAACCATCATAGAAGATGCATCAAAGTGTGAATATACAATCTGCAACATTACATAATAGATGCAACAAGATAAAATCAAGACAGAAAATAAAAGACTGTGGGAGAATTTGGGGGAGACAACCTGTGTTATTTCTCTTAATCTACTGTACATTCATCACTCCTGTATGAGAAGAATTTTTTTGGTTTTAGTATACAGATGAAAATAAGTAACAGATGGTCACCCGCAAATTCTCCCACAAAGACATAACAAGACAAGGACATTGTAAAAGGTACGAGGAGATAAAAAAAGGCATCAAAGATATGATAATAAGAGAAAAAAAGTCGCTCATTCTGTCACTTTGTGCTACGTGTGGTCATTCTTTTCACTTTCATTTATTTTCCTGATATCAATGTAAATATTATGAGTGCACTGAAATATTTCAGAAGTGATTAAAAGGTGCAGTCAGAATTTAGCTCTTAGCCTATGGTTTGTCCCCGTGTGTCATACTAACTTCACAACTGTGAGGTTGTAAGCCATGCTGACTGGCAGGTTGCCTGTTTCATCATTTACATCAGTTCACCACAAACACTTGGCTACTAGCTAGTTTGCAAACATTGTCGACTGGATCTTTAACTGGCCATGTGAACAAAATAAATGCACCATCTTCTGCTTATCCGGGGCCAGATCAAGTAGGCAGCAGGCTAAGCGGAGAAGCCCAGGCTTTTCTCTCCTCAGCCACCTCCTCCAACTCATCTCGGGGGACCCTGAGGCATTCCCAGTCCACACGTCCTGGGCCTACTCCCAGTTGAACATGCCCCAGGGAGGTGTCCAGGAGATGCCCGAGACACCTCAACTGGCTCCTCTTGATCTGAAGAAGCAACAGTTGACTCTGAGCTCCCAGACCCCAGAGCTTCTAACCCTATCCCGAAGGGGAAGCCCAGCCACATTTCAAAAGAAACTCATTTCAACCACTGGATTGTATTCTTCCCGTCATGACCCAGAGTTTGTGACTGTCATCACACAAAATATACAGTACTGTGCAAAGGTTTTATGCACCTTGGGTTTTGTCTTACCTTGTTGTCAAGTTTATACTGATCAAAAATGCACAAAAATGAATAAACTTTAAGCCGAAATCCAACTGTGATTTGTTGTATAAACACAGAAAATTCAGAACTAAATGGCACCGACAGGTACAATTCCATATTTAGTGTGACGTCCACTCCTGTGGTAAGAAGTAGAACAAATAATATCAACATGTGCTGAATAACACCTGGTTTAGGTTACTATATCTCATATTTCCCAAAATTGTTTTTCAGTTAAATTAATTATTAATTAATTATTTTCAGTGAAAAGGGAGATGACACAATACTGACACCTTATTGTGGAGAAACTGGAGTTGGAGAAATGCATGTTTATGATCAGTACAATCTGCTTCAACAACAAAACCAAGATGCCTAAAACCTTTGCACTGTGTCACATATTGGAATGGCTGTGGTTTAGTGGGTAGAGCAGGTTGTTCGTGAACCAGAAGGTTGGTGGCTTGATCCTCATGTCTGCAGGCCAAAATATCCTTGAGGAAGACACTGAACTCTGTTGCTCTCAGTGTGATATGAGTGCATGTGTGCTTATGTGTGAGAATGGGTGAATGGAAAGCAGTGTAAATGGTTGTAGAGTGCTGTAGGGTAGAAAGGCACTATAAAAGTTTAATTTACATGTTACCATATCATACTCACTATTGCTTTAATCACCCAGCCTTAATAATTGATACACATAAACGCAATGATATAGGACATTCAGAATTAAAATTGTAGGGGATATAAACAAAAGAAGACTTGCCTGTGAAGCATGATAGATCTGCCATTTCTGTGTTTGACAAACACTCCAATGAATGACACACCAATGAAGATATCATTGGTGTAGTTGTCCTGCCGGAAGGGATCGAATATTGTTCACTTCTCTCAAAACCAAAATGCTCTGTTGTTCTGTATTTGTATATAAGAGAGACGAAGGTTTACACTGTGTTATATACCTTAGCAGGGAAGCTCTCCTGTCCAAAGCCATCCAGTTTCTCTACCTCCTTGATGTACAGCAGCTCCGCTTCAGCAATCTGCATTCGACTGGAAAGTGCAGATAATTATAGTACAAAGCACTAATCTAACGATCAGCGCATTATCTTCTCTGCAGACACAAACAAAAAAAGGGATCTAAAGAAGATGACATAAGGCAGTACCAGTGAGACTTGTGCTCCTCAGCCACTTTTTGAGTCCACTCCTCCAACACTTCATCTCCATTCGGCCAATTCTAAGAGATTAAAAAAAGAGGAAGAAACATGAGTCACTGGAGAAGAGAAGGTACATGGATGGCAGTTACAGACACGAGTGAAATGTACTCAAGTGCATTCACTCCTTTCCATGTACTTGGTTGTGCACGCTGTCAACTCAATGCCATAGAAATAAACAAATCTGCAAAATGAGCAAAAATGAAGATAATAATCGTGCGAATTAACAACATTGATGAACAAAATAACAACACAGATAAAAGTCAACAAAATAAGCAACACAATTAGCTTTTTTGTAAATTAATGAGCAAGTAAAAAAAAATAACATTATAACTAACAATATCAAAAATCTAAATAAGCAACAAAATGAGCAAAATTGATCTAAATTATCCAGTCAATTTAAAATAAAGTAAAATGAAATGAAAAAGCAATGAAGTGAGCAAAAATGAACAAAAATAATTCACCAAATGTAAATGAAACTGAACAAATTAACCACCAAAATTGAAAAGGAATCAAATAAGCAAGAAAATGAGCAAAATTGATCAATATAATCAAGTATATTTAAAAAAGATCAGTAAGTGAAAAGTAAATTAGCCAAAATCAACATTCTAACCAACAAAACTGAACACGGATTCCACAAAAAAGCAAAAAAAAGATCAAAAGATTAGCAAATTATTCCATCAGTTAACAAAAATGAATATAACTGACACATTGGACAAAAAATTAAAATATAATCAACAAAATTAGCAAAACTAATTGAAATAATCAAGTAAATGAAAAAATGAGTAAAATGAACAAAAACTAACATTACAACCAACAAAATGAACATTAATTCCATAAAATGACCAAAAAAGTTAAAACAAGCAACAAAATATACAAATGTCAATAAATCAATCAATCAAACTTTATTTATAAATGTGAATAAAATAATTCAGCAAATTAACAATAATGAATAATATAAACAAGACATTTAGATGTAATACTGCATATCAGGCTGTTATAAATCCCATGTTTACAAGTAAGTATGTTTATTAGTACCTTCTACAGCTATTTGAGTCATTATAAAAAATATAAAGTAACAATTCTTTTACTTGAGTACTGTTTCTGTTTACTGTACTCATCACTAGTTACCGAAGATGAGGAGAAGACGATGAAAGACATATTTGTAACTAAACTCTCAGTGGTGTATTGTACATAAAAGTCACATAGTTTGGCATGTAACAGATGCAGGAGAGTTGGTATTTTGCAACTAGATCATCATTTCTGCTAACCTCTTTCTTTCTGCGTGTTTGTTACCTGTTTTGCAGGAATGCCGCGGGAGGAGAAGTGCAGGTGACTATAAGAATGTGTGTCCGCAGGCTGCACATAATACAGTATACGCAAAATACACACACTGGAAGGTTTGAAGACTCACCACTGGGAAGAGCACATATTCCCTGAGAAAGTCCTGAGACATGAACTGAGTGAAGTTTCCAAAGTCAGCTGTAGAGAACATGCATAAAGATTAGCTATAATGACCACAAACATGCATTTTTCAATCACAACAGAACTAGAGTACACGTACACACATTTTGAACTATTTGGAGATCGAGTGACATAAGAGGTATGGGGATTAAATAAGGAGACTGTGCTTATGAGGATAAAACCACACCACCGAGTGTTATATATTAAAGGTTGGGTATTCATATACAACTGATGTAAGTTTCCAATGGGTGACGTTTTTAGTTCACTGCTAGCTACTGAGTGGAGTATATGTGTTTTTGCAAAGGCATCCGAAAATGATTAGCTTATAAGTTGAACCAGACATTATTTAGAAATTTTTGGTGACACTGAACAAAACAGTAGGTGAATCTTTTTGTCCATTAACTGAGGTGTACTGCGGAACACCGTATGTCACGTACACATGCATTTCAATGGAACAAACGATTTAGTGAAGGCAGAGAGGATGTCCAAGATCTGGGCGCCCATACACATCAAAAACTTCAGAAAACATTCAACAAATTGTGTGAATCATTCAAAATAAATGAAAGACACCACAGTTGAGGAAAAATGATGTCATTCTTCATTAAGACTAAGCTCACACTGTGCTCTCAGTAAGGCAGTTTCTGGCCCCAAAACAAATTACAGCGCTTGATCACCATCCTTATTCACCTGATGTAGCACCGGAACATGTTTTGAGCCAGAAGTTAAGAAAAGGTTCTGTGTCTGAAAAAGACCTACTGCACTGCTTTGATCAGTGGAAGACCTGAATGCAGCAGTGGAAGCAGAAGGAGAAAGACACCGAAAAATGTTTATGTTCAATAAAACTGTATTGCAGTATTAGTCTATTTTTTAATAGCCATGCCTTGTAAACAAAGTTTCATTCAGCACAAGTCAATATTGTTTGTTCGTCTTGCCACAAGAATGCGCATCACACTAAATGTGGATATTTGAATCTCATTAAGCCATTTACTTCAGATTTCAGATATGAGTTTATTCTGTGCACACTGTACTTTTATTAATCATCCTACCAAATCCTGTAAACCCAAGGGGCCCACAACTTTTGCACAGTACTGTACACATTCCACATACTGGCAGACAAAGTGAAATCAATAGCGATACAGTACGTCCCTCTTATTTAAGATGTGGCCAAAAAACAAAGAAAAAAAGTGTTCAAAACGATTAGTCTTTGTACACCAGTCGACCAGGTCGACCAGTTATCAGCTGGGCCAATTATTGGCACCGATATTTGGAATTTTGACATATATCGGTATCAGTGTTTTTTAAATCCGACGGGCCAATATCAATAAATCAATTAAATGTTTACTTAAGTACCTCCCGACATGTCTGTGAATTACTTGAAAGAAGGCTGCTGATAATATCAACAGCCAAATAGTCCGTGATAGTAAAAGCATGTGTGTGTGATTGAGAGAGAACATGTAAAAAACTCAATTCACTTGCTTTCTTGTAGGGAAGCTACGCTAAGGTGGAGGCTGATTAGTTTTTACCATAACATTAGTTGTCTGGTCTGGCTGTAAACACTCAGCAGACTATGTATTAGCAATGGGGAGAATGTATGTAATGTGGAGAAGAGTGTGAAAATCAGATGAAAAACTACAATACCTTGTGTGTCTAGGATCCATGCACTTCTGGAGTTATATATTTTCTATTTGCTTGGTTAAGTAAACATGTTTTAGGCATTTAAACAAAGAGTTTTGTATTATTCAATATTTTTACGCCAATTTTTACACTTTGACTGTAATATCAACTACAAGTATCGGCCTCCTTAACTACTAATAATCGGCATCAGCCCTGAAAAACTCATATCGGTCGATCACTACACCATATCCTTCTTAAAACATTCACTGTATTTTTAAAAAATAAAAGCAAATCGATATTAAGTAGTGATATCCAGTATCTTTCATCAAAATGCACTTTGATGTAACTACTGTTTTTTGTTTGCTTGTGTACATTTCACTTGCGTACATATGTTACATAAAATGATCCAGGAATAATATTTATTTTTTAGTTAAATGTAGACATTATTGCAGGTTTTTACATTTTAAATCTTACATGTTTGTTGCATTTTGCACTTACGTTTTGGGATATTTGTGTGTAATGACTGCATTCTATTGCGTGTTTAAATTTGTGCAATAAATACTAAACTGCATGAATGTACATATATCTTTGTGATTGGACAAGTTATAATCAACTGCAAATTAGCATGGCAATAAAGTACTGAACTGCAAAGATACACAGTTGTGACCGTCTAACAGGATGAGAAACCTGTTTAGTCCTGTATATTTAAGTATAGTTTATGATACGTTTGATTTTAAGCTCATCAGTATAATAAGTACAGTGGGAATAAGCAGGGTTGCCAGTTCCAGATTTACAACTTAAACAGACATAATATAAGTGTATGCTTGTGCCTGCTCATGTCCTTAGCCTCCTTTTCCCTGTTACCTTATTGTGCTACAAAACTACATTTCTCTCTCAAAAAAGGTACAACAAGGCCGCGGTATTGCACCTGTGGGCTGCCCTGAGCCCTACAGATCAGGCCTGCAAACGCATCCCAAGTACTGTTCTAGTGCAGCGGAGGATCTTCATCTCCTGACAGATAAGGGTTTTCCTGAGACTAACCTTGGAGCTGGCGATAAGCTAACTGTCTGTTTACATTCCTCTAAGACACAGACAGCACCCAGGAACAAGACCAAGGAGATGGAATGAAGTTTGGTGTGTGTGGGTGTGTGTGTGTGTGTGTGTGTGTAGACTGATACCATAGGAACTCAAGTGGACTGGGCTCTATCCGTGGTATGCAGCCATATTAGGTAGCGAAGTCATGATGACCTGAGAAAGTGCGAGTTTGTGCTCTCTTTCTCTCTTGCTCGGTCTGCATCTTTCTCTCTGCATAGATTATTCACCTCAGATGTTCGTTCATGTGTGTGTTTGTCTGTGTTACCTTGTACTGCTAGGCCAGCTAGTCTGATGCCCTGCTCTACTGTGCAGTGGAGACGTCCATCCAACACCTCCTTCTTCAGCTGCAGGTAATACTGATACCTACAAATAAAGGACACAAGTAGAAAAGGGTTGTTTCACCTTAACAGGATTCATGTAAGACTCCATAGCACAGCTTTTATAAACTGAACAGATGCTATAAAACTGTCCTACGTGGGTGGCAGCGCATGCACTATTAGCAGCCGTTAAAACCTCACTAGAATTCAACTTGTAGTTAATGTTATTTTTCATCTGGATGCACTGTCTCTGGACACCACTTAACATATAAAACAAGTTGGAAAACTTGTTCCATCTTAAAATCCCAACTTTGAAAAGTTCACCTAGGTTGAAAAAATGCAACTTGAACCGTAATGCAGCACTGCTTAAGTTGAGTGCGACTTGTATTTCATTGCAGACGGCATCAATACAACATATTTCAAGTATTGTCCAGTCACCTTTTTATTTGAAAATATAAAGTAATTTCCCAATTTTAGATCTGCAGTATATTCCAGAAAAGATCGGCCAGGCACAAGTTTAAGACAACAGGAAATTTAAATCATTCCAAAGTCATGTGACTGGATGTGAAAAGAGGACTTTAAACATGATTTGGTTCAAAAGGAGCATCCAAGAAGAGGCTTAGTCTTTCAGGAGCAAAGATAGTCTGAGGATCAAATCATGAGTTTTCATTAAACGCATGCAAAACTTATTAAAATATTTAAAAACTAAAAAGCACTAAGAGAGGATAGACCCCTGCCAAGGCACCTCAGTTTCCCTTCAAAGTGAAAACTCACCATTATCATTCGAACCTATGCTCATTTCCCTCATTATGTTATTGAACCAAAAGTAATATTTTTAAATTCATTTGACCCTCATTATTGGATTCTTTAACCATGAAAACTTACCATTAGAATTTAGATTCACATACATATCATTATTAGTTTATTTTTCACAAAAAATAATGGTGGCTTTCTTCTGGATCTAGCTCTGTAAATGTTGAAGATAAGTCAAAGTTGTGTGCACATTACTGAATCAGCAGACTTTCCACTACGTTTTGGTGTCAGTTTCATGTCTATAGCTTTATTTACTACTTTACAGTAGCTATTTTTATTCAACCCCTGTAAGTACAAACATTCTGGATCACTATATCTGGAATATTGTCCATATCTGGATCAAACTTTGTGGTTGGATAGAGTCTATTATGGTGTTATCCTATGTTTTTGGCTAAATTTTCTGGTTGTAATTTGTGGTGTTACAAGGACAAATGTTGAATTTGGCCTTATCTGACAATGATGAAGAATCCCTTAAAAATCTTCTGAATGATTTTCCAGATGATGTTCCAGATTACTCCCAGAATTTAACTGATTGGTCTTTATGCTGTTTCTGACCTATCCTGAGAACTTCATCCAATTCCATTTATAACTATTCGGGTTATGTTGCGAACAAAAAAAAGAAACCACAACAGATAAATAAACTAATAGCAACATCATAACCTCTTTGGTGGAGGTAATAATTACCTTTTTACATCAATAGTTTCAGGTCACATTGTTTTTGATTTATTTTAATTCATCTGAAGCCCTAAAATTTCCCTTGGCTGATCCTTTTTTGAACATGTTGCCCACAGGAATGACTATTTTCAAATAAAAACAAATTGACTGAACAAAACATGAAGGATGATGATGAAAATGATGTTATGTTCATAGTACCCACAGTGAAGTATCACCTGACTTAACTTTGTGGGACTGTGGTTGTAGTTCAGCACATTAGTCTAAGGCAAGGCAGAACTGTTTAACACATTGCATATTACCAAACTGAAAGGTTGCAAACATCTACTGAGACACCACAGAGAGAGGTCTTCTGTTTCTGGTTTATGTAACAGAAAGTCTGCATCAAGTCAGTTGGCAACAGCATTACCGATCAAGACAATGCCAAAGACGTGTGTTGCAGAATCGAGCGAGGAATGAGTGAATCACCTCTATTTCAAGTACCAGCAATGACTCATTTCTGACTTGAAAAGAATATTAAATGTATACTAGGAGAGGCTGACCATAGGATTTTATATTGCTGTAAATTTTCAAGTCAGTTAACTGTAGATGTCTCTTAGAAACTCTGGATTTTATCTTGGACAATCTGCACAAAAACATGAGTTACAACTGCGGTGTAAATGTGAGGACAATGAGGATTGAATGCACTGTGGTTTTGTGCAGTGGTTTGGGCAAATGTAAGCTGATATGATGAGATTGTTCAGATTGAGCCCACTTGCAGCCTCCGCATAATGCAGTAGAAGTCCCCAAACCAAGAGACTGAAACTGACCGCACTCCTTAGGTTTCTGAGCTCCTTTTGTCCACTTTTAGCTGTGGTCCAACTGGATGTTTGTCTTTTGAAGAATAGAGCAGCCACACAGGAGGAGAGAGGAACTGTCAGGGTGACCGGGCTCAGCTGCACAAAACTTGCACACTGTTTCCTGTTTGTTGCCATGGCGATCACTGGCTCTTTCCAATGTGGGCAGCGAGACACCTTTCCTGACACACAAGCAGCCATAAAGAGTCCTGAGTGGAAGTGTACATCACCATGCCAGAGTACACAAATGGAATGGAAACCACTGCTCTATACATGCTTAGTCACTCAGCCTTCATCTACTTGCACATAAATTCCTCTTCAAACCATGTTTTTCCTCTTCCTGCTTTTTTGTCCACTATGCTTTTTGGTTCTTTTTTACCCACTCATGTTCATATTCTTTTTCACATCTCTCTCCCCCACTTCTCTCTTTTTGGAGTTCCACTCAGCAAACTCCTGGGCCTATAATCTGACCCCGCCCTCCTCCCTCACCCTGTCATTACACCAGTTGGCTAAGATGCCATTCCGTTCCCGTGGCAACCCTCTAATTAGCCAACCCCAACCGCCGCGACTGCAGCAGGGGGAGGAGCTTGATGCGGTCTGGAGGGAGGAGCATGTCAGGACACAAAACCTTCAAATGTTTGTGGACTTTGTTTTTACAAACCGGCCATGTTTTCCCAGCGTTCTCGGTATGGGGTCTGGGGAAACGTTGAGGTTGAAAGTGGTTGGTTCTCATTCTGAGGTTCAACGGTAACTACATGGTGGTGTTTATACATATGTCAGGCCAGCGGTGAAGAGGGGGACAATAAAAAGTAAAAAATTACTCTTAACCAGTGAAATGCAGCAGAGGTGTTCATGTGAGAGACTCGAATATAAAAACAACCACCTTAAGAGGAGAACTTCTGTAGGAGTTATTACCTCCACCAAGAAGGCTGTATTTTTGTCAGCATCTCAATAGAACATAAACAACATCAGATGTTGAAACTGAAATATTTTACCATTTCAAGAAACATACTCTTTTTTTAATTTGATGACAGTAACGCATTGGCACCTATCAAAAACAACTGGAAGAGCATTTAACAACTAATTAAGTTAACTGGCAATTTATTTATCTGTTTGTTCATAACTCGAAAAGTTATGAACGGATGGAATTTTCAGGATAGGTCAGGAACGGCATAAAGACCAATCAGTTAAACTGAGTGAAATGGAGGAGGATTGAAGTGTTTTGTAAGGACCAGAAGTGACCAATGTTGAGAGAAAAACCATCAACAAGGGCTAAACTTTGGGCTAAAATGTCTCCAGGCTGACTCCAGGTACCAACAACAAAGGGTCATATACTTTTGTGGCTCACAAATTTATAGTATTGCATCATTTTCCTCAATCAATAATTTGTGTGAATGGGTTTTCCTCATCTGTTCTCAGGACTTGTGCGAAGATCAGATGATGTTTTAGGTCATATTTATGCAGAAAATATATAATGTTCTAAGGGGTTCACAACATTTCAAGCAGCACTGTAACTACAACAAAGACAGTGCTTATTTTGCACTAAATGAAGACAGCTATGAACAATGTAACACAAAATGCAAAACAGAATTTGAGGCCTGTTTACTTTTAGTCCAACCTTTGTCAAGCTTGTTTCAAAGCTTAATCTTGAAAATGGAAATAAAATGAAATGATTTTTGTTCTTGCGAAACTGAAAACAAATTGAAGAACCAATTAGAGCTAATGAACAACATAACTTCTCTGCATGGTATTTATTGTCAGTATATAGACACTTAATAATAATACAGAATTATCATTTCAGCATTTAAATATTCTGTCACAGAGGCTTAAGCAACAATTGAAAAAATTAAAAATATGAAAATACATCACATAAAACCAAGCAAATGTGTATCAAGTCAGCATTACTGTTGCAATGTTTCTGTGATTCAAACAGCTCTGTGTTTAGGTCATAAGGCATATCTGCAAACAGGTCTTCATTCAGCAACACCTGGCATGCACTAACATTATCACCATGCAGTAATAACAGGTGAATATACACATGCATCCATACATGAGGTAGAGCCTTCTATATTAGGAGTTACTGGTGACTTGCACTATGGCAGAGTGTTCTGCTGGCACTCCAGGCAGCCACACAGGCACAAAGAGCCCTTTATATGCCCACGCATGTCCAAAGCCCGCTCAAGACATGCTGCCAGATGTCCAAGGGGCCTGGACAACAAGCTTCTGAGCATATGTGCATGCATGCATGAATGTGCATGTGGCTACATATGCTTAGGTTCCCCCCCTCTGCAGTGATATGACCCTGACCACCCCCTCACCCCAGATGGGTCCAGACAGCTTGTGTGGGAGGCAGGAGGATTTCACTTTGAAATGTGTTGAATCAGCACAGGCAGAACAGAGTACAGCTGTGTGTGTCTATGTGTGTGTGTGTGTGTTGGTGATAACTAGCTGAACAAAGCTAGGGTTTCAGGGCTGTTGGTGCTCTTAGCCTTGGGGGCTGCTGAGGCCAGCTGCCCGCGACAGCTCTGTTTAGGTTCCTCACTTTCTCTTTAGGACACTTTACCCAAACTTCGTACCAGTGAGACAAAAGGATCAGAAGGCCAACATCTCATCTGAAGGATATGCATGTTCTCTGCTTAATATGGGTAAAATGTGATGCTTTCAACAAACACAAGAAAGTGGTGGAGGATATCCAGTTACAGCTCTGTAGTTTATGTAGGGTAGGTAGTCTGGGATTAGTGCAACGAGTTCAGGATTTAAACTCTGTGCAACTGATGATTCACAGACACCTTTCCACATACACGCACACGCACACACACACACCCCCACACACACACCTATCCTTCTGCTAGTCCTGCTTTTTCACTGTCAATAATTAGGTTTTCCCCCCAAACCAAAACACACTAGTGACTTTGCCCAGTAATTTGAGTAAGGCATTACTCTGATTAGGATGTTTACCCGGACAGAATAAAGGACCATTCTGCCTGAAAATACACTCTGCAGATTCTGTTACAAAGTCAAAATTTAGGCATCAAACCAGGTTTGTTGGTAATGCGGTTTGTTTGCATCATGGACAATGGGAACACATTTTTTAGAATTTATCTGAGCTGTTACTGAAATGTTCATAAATTGTTGTTTTAGCCCTATACAATAGTTTAGAATTTGACATATTGAAAGACATTTTATGATGACAATGTGAGACATTTTTCACAATTTCCAGATGTTTTTTGAACTATGTCCTAGGTGTAATTCTATTAAATTCATGTGCATATTGTATCTTATGAACACCACAACTTACATTTTTACAGCATTAAGACAGACAGAGATTTTGCCCCTGCTCTGTGTAATTTTCACAGCTGCATGGAGGGAGGAAGATGAGGAAGGAGAAACAGATGAATGAACGGTCTGGAAGTGAGGGAGATGTAGTATCAGGTTGCACATCAGTCAAACACTAAACTTCAAAGAGTAAACCACATTATAAAACTCACATTAAATCTCAGTAAGTCTCATTTAAGCCAAAGAGACACTAAGCTCTGTCTGTCTAGCTCCTAGTTTCTAACAAAAAGGTTTGTTGCAAAAAGTTTCAATGAATTTGTGCCTAATATCATTAGTGGCCTGCCTACCAAAATTATTCCAACAGCACATTGACGACTCATTCAAGAGGACACAAAAGAACCCAGAACAACTAAAACACTGTACCACTCAATAATGAGATAATGGTCAAAAAAGGAGAGTTCTAAGTTGATAAACACTGCTGATCAAAAATCTCACATTTGCTACAAAAAAATCAATGATCCTCAAGTTTTTGGGAAAATCCTCTGTGGACTGATGAGGTAAAAGCTGAACTTTTGGAAGGTGTGCTTCCAGTTACACCTCACGTAAAACTGACAAAACCTTTCATAAAGAGAACATTATGCCAACAATCAAACACTGTGGTGGTTTATGAGGGTCTTTGGCTGATTTCAATATGTGAACAAGTTGTGGTAATTGATGGAAATGCTGTGACATGACCTTAAACTGGCTGTTCATGTTCAAAAACCTTCCAGTGTGTGGCTGAATTGACAATTCTGCAAAGAAGAGAGAGACAAAATTTCTCCACAATGATATGAAAGACTCGTTGCCAGTTATAAAAAAGGCTTGATTGTTGTTGTTGCCCCCTATTTTGCTTAGGGAGCAAATACTTTTTCACACACAGCCAGGTGGGTTTGCATAGTTTTAATAAGTCTTAATAAATGACATCATCATTGAAAAGCTGCATTTTGCATTTACTCTGGTTATCTTTGTTTAATATTAAATTTGCAAAGTTGCTTTTCTGTTTCTGCCACACACATTTTGTCATTACAGCTTCAAATTTAAAAAAAAAACATAATTTAATAGTAATCGTGTTTATTATGCTAGGTGTTTTGTTACCTCTGACATCACGGCTCCTTGGTGTCTTTTCCAACTAAAAAAAAAAAAAAACACGGGCCATCCAGCTGGCATTTTCCAGTAGTGTCATGCAAACGATTGTTGCAAACGATAACACAGCAACCAGCCATTGTGTAAGGCGATCTAACATCGAAACATTTGATTTTAAATGGAGGCTATTTTCATACAATCATTATGGCAAGCCAGGCAAGTTGTACATAGGTCCCAAAATGCATTGCATTGGTGATGTCACATTCCCAAGCCCTTTAATCAACCCACCAACCATCGGTCTAAGTTGTGATGAATATGCCATCCTTAGATAATTAATTAATTCTTTTTTTTTTTATTTACTTACTCCTCAGGGAAGCACTGGAGCCTATACCAGCTGACTTAGGGCGAAGTTCACCAGTTCATTGCAGGGCTGATATAAACAACCATTCACATTCATACCATTCATACTTTTGGGCAATTTAAGGTGGCCAATTAACCTAAGTCCTAGTGCATGTTTTTGGTTGTGGGAGGAAGCCAGAGTACCTGGAGAGAACCCAGGTAGACATGGGAAGAACATGCAAACTCCACACAGAGGCTGGCATTGGGCTCGAACACCTTGCTATGAGGCACTGGTGCTAACTACTGCACCACCGTCTCACCCTTCCTGAAATAATATCTAGAAATAATTCAATATTTTTCATATATACATGAAGTACAACAAATGAGAGTTCAATATTTGGTTACAATCATGATAAACACCAAGTAAATTGTGCATCTCTGAAATAAAGAGGAAAATGAAATAATAAATTAGTCATTTATTTCATCCGGTTCCCAGTAAGTCACTCATGAAGATGGGCATGTTCAGTCAAAGATCTATAAAGCACAACATTCTATGCAAATATATTAATATGTGTAAGTTCCACTGAAACCATGAGCAACGAGCTAAAACCATATAAATAACAAAATACAAATCCACAGCCACGACTTTCTGCCAAACTTTTACTTTCTCTGTCCCCACTTGTCTTCCTTTTCTCCTCTGTCATTCTTTCTGTCTCCAGACCCTCCCTTCCCCCTCACATCACACCTGTTGTGTAGAAACAACAATGGAGGCTGCTGAATTCCAAAAACCTCATTACACCAAAGATCCGCTTTACTGGATCTACCCCAAGTCAATAAATTATTGGCGTTCCTAAAAGTCGGCTGCCAGTCTTAACGGTTTTCATTCCCACACTGACTGATGGCGAAATCAAAGGAAAGTTCAGACAGTAAAATAGAAATTAAGGCTTTCAAAGACTTTACTGTAGAAGATCAAAGCGATATAATTATGTAAAGCCCATGATTAAGTCTTGATAATAAAATTAAACATTTAACCTATCATGAAAAGTTGTGAAGACCTGATCTGAAGTGAAAGACAAACATAAAGCTTTTTGGAAAATCCTGCCTGAGGGACCGCGTATGTTCTTACAATGTGGTGTATTGTGACTAACTCCACTGACAGGGCTGCAGCTGGCTTCGGAGAGGATTTCTGGGGGCGCATGCGGGGTGTGTGAGGTGAGTGACTGTGTGAGTATGTGTATGTGTTTTGTAAATCAGACTAAGGTCCCCCTCATCCTCCCCCTTTTTACCCCCAGCACTTCTGCTCAGAGGAATGTGTGGTCCGCCTCCTACGCTGGCCGGCTGTGCCAACATTCCTGACTAACAGAGAAAGAGAAAGAAGGGGGGAAAAAGAAGATGAAGGAGGAAAGGACAGAGAGAAAGCTGGGTGGAACATGGGCTGAGAGTTATGTGAAGATCTGCTTGTGATAAAAAGGTGTAGGGGGTGATATGATGTACAGGAATTGTAAGAGAATAAGAGGGAGTTTGAGGAAAAAGAAGAGGCTATTGTTCCCTAAATTGCCCCTAAGGCACCATCATAACCCCTTCAACACCATAACCCCCTTACACACACACACACACACACACACACACACACACACACACACACTCAGACCATAAAAGCCCGCAGGGGATTCCTGGAATACCATCCCTTCTGTGTAACAAACCTGCAGATACACACTCCCTCAGTCACACATTAACACAGTGAGTGGACAGTTCTGACCCCTCACTGATCAGAGGTGTGCAGAGTAAATGCAACTTGTGTCACAATACAAGTAAATGTATTGTGATTTTATAATTCTAATGACTCATAAGAATAAGTACTTGAGTAAGAGCAGGCATGGGCACTTTCACTCATGTTTATGATGAAAAAGATGTTACTGTGTACAGAGTAACCGTGACGTCAACCATTAGTTTATGAATGGCCACTTTGAGGCCAAGCGGGTTATCATTTCCTGGATGACATTTAGAGTGAAAAACAGGATGTGACCATATTTGGATAAAAAGCAGCGGAGCTAAGGGAGCATATCATGCAGTGGGCAATGACCAAGATTGTGCAGATGCCAATGTGGAGGTAATGTAAATATGTAATACTGCAGTTGACTGCGGGGCCCCATTCAGTGGTACGAGGTACATTGGACTGAAAATGCTAAGTGAACAAATTTTTGTCATGAGTCATCATTATCTCAAATGTTTTATTTGTACCCTCTAATAAGTTATCTGATGGTCATCTTTAACCTTTTGCTCTGTAATTAAAATAAATAATCGAACAAATCATTGTTGTGGGTTTGACTGACAGGTCAGACCCCAGACGGTTAGCATAGTGATGCTAACTCGGCTCACCAGCAGAGTTAGACCATGTCAAACATTCATAGCTTGTTTTACCTAAAATATGCTGGATTGTAGTTGTGGTTCAGTGTGCATACTGACAGTACAGTAATAGGACTTTGTTTGGTAATGCTTGGTGACGTTTATGGCATGACCCCTAACATTCTACGCTCCTGTGGCTCTGCTGCCATTTGTCCAAATATGGTTACATCCTGTTTTTGACTCCAAAATGTCATCCGGGAAATGACAGTCCGATTGACCTCAAAACAGCCATTCACATACAAATGGGTGACATCACGGTCACTTTGTCCACTAATATATTCAGTCTATGGTAGTATGTCAGGGGTCTTATGGGTAAGCTAACGCTAAATGCTAGCTTATAGACTCAGCAAAATATTATCAAGCAGTCCAGCAGTCATATTGCACTTTTGTTAGTATTAGTACTGAATTATAACTACAGTCAAGCATTTGTCCTGAAAAACTGTTCTATTAAATAAATAGGAGCAACAATGTTTTTACTTGGTCTTCCAAGTCAAGTTACCATAGCAACCTGCCAATCAAATCTGAGCATCGCAGTGCTTTGTAGGATTATTCACCTTAATATCTTAATAACAAAGCAAAAAGTTAAAGGTGGGCCACCAAGATGGCTTATTAGAAATAAAATGTTTGACACCATGACAACACATGCCAAAAATGTTTTCACTTAGTTTTTTCAGAGAAAAGTCCCATGTAAGTCTATGGGACTCAGGGCTGTGGAAAGTGGAAATCAACAATGCAAAAAAATGAGCAGAAATGCAGAAAATAACAAAAATGAACAAGAATAAACAATATGAGCAGCAAAATGAACAAAAATGAACCAAAATAATCCACAGAGTGAGCATAAATCTTCAAGTAAATGAACAAAAATAACTTCTCAAGTACATGTAATGGAGTAAATCTACTTGAGTACTACACACCTCTGTCACTGACACCTGATGAGTCCATACGTTTCCGTGTAAAAACACAGTCTGTCCATTCATGCCGCACTTAAATTCTGAGGTATGGTTTAGTCACTCACATATTACACACCTTTAAGCCTGTGCTAGTGTCAAAATTCAAGCCGTGACCTGAACTCGACCTTTCACACATCAGCGAAGCAGAAGCCTTGAATTCAGCAGCTCAGTGTTAAACAGGCCTGCAGAGTGTATGTCTCTGTGCGTGTGTGAGATGGCATCCACTACACGCTGACCCCTAGATGGCCTTTTCACCGATGGATAACGTGATCATTCACACTCTCTCACACCCTTTGCTGCTACTACTGCGCAAGCAATACTTGACAGTTTGGATCTGTATTTAAAGGGGAGCAATGTGACAACTGTTCCTAAACATAGTGAATAGTATTACTTGTAGTTCAAATAAGTTTTCACATAATATGCTACAATAAGGACATAAGGTTAAAAGTAAGAATGTGGTAAAATTAATAAACATTTCTGCTTCTGGCTGCGGTTACATGGAACAATTCCCACTGCATCGACACTATTCCACATTTTTCAAACTAGCAATTTTTTCTTTCATATTCAAGTTAACTATAAGCCTATTAGAGCTGGCTTTTTGTGGGTGTACACCTTTTTTAAGTCTGACAGACATGCTGAACTATCAGCATGTGACGCAAAATGTGTCGTCCATACTCTTGCCATGCTTCTGTAAAATGTGAAGCTAATTTGCAGCAAATTTTGAAAAGCTGCAAAAAAGAGAATGCACTATAGGCTACTAATGTTTCCATAAATCTAGTTGGAACAAATACTTAGGCTGCACAATGTCATGTTTCTGATAAATAGACTAGAAGAAGTACTGTTTTTGATTTCCTTGGTTTGTTTTCACAGAGGAGACAGGACTAACGCTGATGTGGTGTCATTTTGTTTCCTCATGAATCCAGGCCTGAAATCCCAGTCATGCTTTTACTCTTCATCAGAATGTCATTTTTAAAACTCATCTTAAAACCAACCTTTACCTTTATCTAAAACTACCTCCAGTGAGCAGAGGATTTAAAGACACGGGGTTTAAAGTAGTTTATCGTATGGCTGTTTTATCCACACACAGGTGGTTTTTTGGAAGCCTGAATACACTATTTTTTGAAAGTGGGTCCCAGAGTGTACAAATCCCAAAACGCCACCCTTGCATTTCTATGTTTAAACACATACCCATCGTTTCTGAAACAATGATGCCATAGCCCCACCTCTCTGTCAATCTGAATGTGCTAACCCCACCAACAACAATGGTGGATTACAGTGGTGTGTTTGTGCTGCAGAAGCTACTGCGCTTTATAAATCTTAGAATAAGCTTTTGAAGCAAAATCTTCTCTGCTACATTGCAAGTAATGAGCGCACATGGAGAACAGCATACGCCACACATTCTTCTTCTGTCTGTTTACATCACAATTTTTGTTCTCTATTTTTGGTATATTTCTGTGGCAGCACTATAGGCTTGCAAGCCTAGCATGTATGTTACAGTGTTATCAGTGGTTTTATCTGGACACATTTCTCAAGATGTGCAGCAAGAACTTTTTTAAAACAAAAAATACAGAAAAAAATATAAGTCATTTTCATCTCTGTGTGGAAAAGACTTTAGCTGCAACATTAAAGGTAGAGTCGACAGTGCTGGCAAACTAGTTAGTAGTCCATGGTTTGTCGTGGTCTATGTTTGGACAAGTGACCTGCCAGTCAACACAGGCTACATCTTCATAGGTGCACGAGCTCATACACTCACTCATGAGATGAAAACAGCCACAGCAGTTGTTACTGCGGACTTAGAAACTGTAGCATATCTAAACACAGGATGGATGACCGAGTAGAGACATCCTGCATTTCAGATTCCTTCACCTGTTACAGGTAAGAAAAGAACAGACATGCTAGCTTGACAACTGTGAGGCTGTAAGTCGAGTTGACTGGCAGATCGCCTGTTTAATCTTTTATATCCATCCGCTACAAACGATCAGCTATTGCTAGGTGCTGTCTTTGATTGTCAACATCATAGACAGGACCTATAATTTGAATTTCCTTGAAAAGAATTGTTTCCATAAAGGCTTTCAAAATGAGGATTAAATATGTTTACGGAAACACCCCTACTGACTGTGTGTTGTGTTGACCCGCACCAACCTTTCTAACATCTATGTACATCAACTACTGTATGTAGAAATAGCACATTTCCCGTAAGCAGCTCCAGTTCTGTAAATTCCACTCTTAACATGACTTAGTCAGCTCGCCAAGTTGCTTCGAGGTGAGCCAAGTCAGTGTAATCTTAATGGTTAGGCTTCAGTTGATGGTTTACTTTGATATAACCTAACTCAGTCAAAGAAACAAGATGACTCAACAAACCATCCCTACAGTGTGTCTAAATGTGTCTTGGGATATTTTACCTGGTGACTTCTTGCTCCAGCCGTGAAACACTGGGCACATAGAACATCACTCCGAAGAAAAGCAGTGGCTCGTTGCCAAACTTGTCCAGTTGCTTCTTGAGGGGTTTCTCCAGCTCTACCCAGCGCTGAGCTGGGGCCTGGGTCTTTCCATGGAACCACAGCCCGAAGTAATGGGTCTGGAGCCGGGGAAAAGGGAAAGCAGGGTCAGTGAGATGGAAAAGAATGAAAACAAAGTGGATGAAGTGGACCAAGACTTTTGTAAACACAGTGGAATGACAGATGTAACCGTTCTAAGTGGGAGAGAGGAGAGAAACATGGGAAAATGTCTGCGAGATGGACAGTGTTGAGATGGGAAATGGGGAAAACAAAACTGTTGAGGAGGGACACGAGAAACGAGTAGCAAAATACATCTGAGTCAAATAAGAAAACCAGAGAGATTAATACTACAAAAAGAACATATTCCCCCTCAAAATCTGATCAAACCTTTGGCCTCACCAGCATATCTCTATTAAAAATAAATATTGTACTACAACCATTACAATTAAAGTCATCCTGGGAGAACAGAAACAGGCTACAACCCTATCTCGCAGAATCAAAATGAAAACCGAATCCCTCAGATATTATTCATTGTACACGGCTAATTGAAATAATTCATTTGAATAAAAAGCATCATTCAGAAACAATGCCACAGGCCTTTTTAGGTGGTAATAAAATTTGTGGAACATTTCCTCCCTAAACATGTTCGGCTTACAATGCCAGTCATAACATAAGTGAGGAGATTTGTGGATGCAGAGAAGAGATTTTACAGCTGCCATTTGTTTGAGCTGCTTGACATCTAAACGCAGTAAATCCTGTGAAAGTCTGTTTTGTAATCAATGTATGCTCCCGTATTTGTAGAGTTAGGCAATAAATCAACCACTACTGCTGATACACTGTATTTTGAGATTTTGAAAATTAAATTTATCATGATGTACACAGTAAAAAGTATGGACATACCTTCTCTTCAGGAGTTTTTGATTTATTTTTATCATTTTAAACATTGTACATTAACGCCGAAGGCATCTAAAATACAATGAAAATGTATGAAATTTGGTGGTAAACAAAAACGTGTGCAAAAACCCCAAACACGTTTTATATTTTAGATTGTCCGAAGTAGCCACATTTTGCTTTGATGACAATGTTGCACACTCATATCCTTCTCTCATTAAACTCGCATGGTAGTCACCTGGAACGCCTTTCAAAACAGATGTGTCTTGTCAGGAGTTAATTTGTGCCATTCTCTTGCCTCACTGGTGTCAAGGTGTACTCATTCATACTCAAGAGCCAAGTTCCTAGTTGGAAATTTCAACTGGAACGCTCCCTCAAGTCAGAATTCCATCTTGGAAAGTTAGAGCAAACCCACCAACCCTGAAATTACACTTGCATTGACTGAATGAATGCCACTCATTTCTGTTCTATTTGTTACATATTATATCATACACATGGTACTACTCATTTTTATCCATTGCATGTTTCTCAACGGTATGTGCAAAATGCCATGGACAGTTGCTACCACATAGAATGCACGCTTTTGGAAGTCTATGCTATATTCCAAATCAGCCAGCTTTTGAATCCACAACAATGTTTCTCCAACTTTGCAGCTGGAACAAGATGAGCTTGGAGTTTATATCACTCCCAGTTCCCACCTCTGAGTTCTGAAGTCTATGAAATGCAAAATTAGACCATCAGTTGCCTTGAGCATCTGCCTCGAGACGCCATCTTGTTTTTCCCGGGGAAAAGCAAGGAGCAAATCAGGAGGGGGAGGTAATGTCAGCTGACCACCGTTGCACTGTGGGATTTTCAGTTTTGTACCAGTAATCAGTGGTTTATCTACGCCAATGGGTGTTATTGTGGCATTTTGAGTTATTGTGCATTGTGTATGCGTTGACTGCGTCAAAATCTTGAGTCTAATTAATCATGCAAATGGATGAATCCGCATTAACGTGTTAATTTTGACAGCCCTAGTTATGATATAACAATGGTTTACTGTAAAAACATTTTGGTCACATCACCCAGATTTACATATATGTGTATCATTTAAAAAAGTAAAACTTGATTTTATGGACCTTTGTGCATGTGTCACCGGTCCCTGGAGTAATGCACACCTGTTTTACCTGTGGGTTTTGTCTCGTGTAATAAAAGTCGTAAAAGCTGCTGACTGCACACACACAAACACACGCACTGTTAAACTGTGTGCATCTGTCTCATGGCCAAAAACACAGACTGTCACTCACAACCTCAAGTGAAGCAGTAAAGATGAAAACAACAAATTCTGATGGACAAAGCATCTTGAAATGGGAGCAGACAGCAGCTGAAGTGAGCGGCATCACACCCCCTTATTTATAACATCGCTGACATCTGGCAAATACCACAACACTATGCGAGTACGCACAGCTCTGGCGCCCCTTTCTCTCAATTTGCTAGCAGTCCCAACAAGCACAGACACACAGCTCAACATAAATGTTCACCAAAGTCAGTCTTCGTCTGATCTGCGCACAAACCCTGTATACTTGAATGAACACAAACAATACAGACAATGGAATACTGAATATATCTGATTTGTGTTATTAGTGCTCGGAACAACGGCAAACAAGTGTCAGGATAGAGGTCAGAAAATGTGACTTGAAAGTCAAAGGAAACAAAGAAAAATGGGAAACAGGATCAGAGTAAAAACAGAGAAAAGTGGAACGAGATGGATCAGTAGTGGCTCTTTCAATTGCAGTGACCCTGAATGAGGAGGACAACAAAGGGCACGAGAACACAACCGGGTGCAGGAGCCGACACGTGCCACAATTAATTTTAGTATCACTATTAATATGGTGACAATAGCCGGTATTATTGTATCAAAATTGAAAATCTTCCTTGTGTATGCCCAAGACAGGGGTGCCACATTTGAACTAGGGCAGGGGTCGGCAACCTGTTGCTCCTTAGCCCCTCCCCAGTGGCCCCTGAGGCTTTGGCCACTGATGGAACTAACACCATTAAAAGAAATCAAATGAATAAAATAGGCACCGAATCAACAAAAAAGAAGATAAAACGAACAAGCATTGAGACAAAATGGAGGAAAAAAATCCACATGACAAAACATACATAAGATGAACAAAACATTAAATGAAATGAACAAAATTAAAGAAAACAACCAATTAAATTAACAAAAATAAGCGAGACACAAAACTGGGCAATAATGAACAAAATAGTCAAGATGATGAACTAGTATTCGCAAAAAGGACCAAAATAATAAATCAACTGAATAAAAAAGTTACAAAATAATCCAGAAAAAAACAACCGAAAGAACAAAATCAACAAAATGGCTGATTAAATGAAAAAAGAAACAAAATAAAATAAAATAAACCAAAATAATAAACAAAGATGAAACAAAAGTAACAAAAATGAATAAAATAATAAGCACTATAGTAAACACAATGAATACAAGGGAACAAGAAAATAAACAAAATGAACAGAAGTGACAAAAATGAAAAGTTGACAACTAAAATGTCATGTGGTACAAAAGCACTGTTGAATCTTAAGAAGGTTCTACATAGTGCTTCAAAATGCAAAAAGAAAAAATGGGAGTGAGACAAGAAAAAAATTTTGAGTAAGCAATTTATTGCAAACAATCATTGTACTGAAATAAGCTGTTCATCAGCTGATCAAAAGTTTAAGACCACAACCTTTAAAAGCCCAAAAATACCCTAAAATAGAAATCAAATTTTCAAAAAAGGAGTCTGTAATGAGTAGCTGTTCCATTCTTGTTAATCACCTCAAAAATTCATTTTGGCATGCTTAATGCTAGTGCTTCCAGGAGGCTAGTGGGAATGTTGCTCCAGGTGGTGAAGGTGGCTTCACGGAGGGCATCCGCTGTCTGGAACTGGTGTCCATTTTTGTAAACTTCCCTTGCCATCCAACCCCAAATGTTCTTAATTGGATTTAGATCAGGGGAACACGCAGGATGGTTCAAAAGAGTGATGTTATTTCTCTGGAAGAAGTCCTTTGTAAGAACTGCAGCGTTTGTACATTTGTCAGGTGGGCATTGTGAACTGCAGCGTTGTCCTTTTGAAAAACCCAGTCATTACCACACGGACGATGGCCTTCAGTCATGAGGGATGCCCGCTGCAACATCTCCACACAGCCAGCTGCCATTTGACACCTCTGCACAACCAGAAGCTCCATTGTTCCATTGAAGGAAAAAGCCTCCCAGATCATGATGGCGCCCCCTCCACTGTGCTGTGTAGGAAAC
>JAQQAE010000858.1:0-28942 GCA_029823295.1 Pseudamia nigra
TAGAGAGGAGTTTATTACAGCCTCATATAAAATCAACAATAATAATATTAAAGCAAACAGAGCTCTGGTATCGGAATCGGCAGATATCCGAATTCAGGTATCGGGATCGGATCGGAAGTGGAAAAATGTGGATCGGTGCATCCCTACTTTCAATATGGTCGAAAATGTGTTTAAAATTCACAGGGCTCTTTTTACCCGTTGTAAGAATCGAGATGTCCACAAATCCCGTCCTGGGATCAGTGGCCGACTGTTTAAGAGCCTCCCGGTGCAGCCTCTTGGCTTCCTCCACGTCGATTGTCTCCACCTTTTCAGAGAAACGCACCTTGGCGTGAGCCTCGGCCAGACGGATTAGGGACTCCAGCTGTCTGGGGTAGGCGGACACCATGCCTCGACCGCTGCCGATCTTTCTCATATCCACGTAGGCCTAAATACCAATACGTACAATGTCAGTGACAGTTTAGCACTTACAGGATAAATGTTTCAGAATTCACAGGGAAGACAAACCTCAATGAGGGCCTGGCTGGCTTCCTCACTCAACCTTGGGTTAATGTATGTTCTTGCATATGCAATATAGTCCCTCAGCACAGCCATGTCAAGGAACTCTTCCTCCATCTGCTCCTCTGTCTGGTAGTACAGCGACACCAAGTGGTGGGCAAGTCTGCGGTCATATGCCTCATCTTGGGGATCCAGCATCAGGAAGATGAGATCAAATCTAATAGATCACAGAAAATTACATGTTAACAATCAGCAACATTACCACCAGGAATGCAGAGAAGACAACAGAATGAGCCAATTGTATAGCTGTCATGATTAGAAAGTTTCTCTCGTCAATATAGTTCCTTGTAGTTTTAATTTGAAATTTTGAGCCTGTTTTTCCATTTCTCCACTTAAGCAGAAAAATGCTGCCAACCACATTCACCTGGACAGCAATGTGTGAGGAAGCTGAATGTTCTCGATAGTGGTCTTCTTGGGGTTCCACTGAGACTCAACAGGGTTGGCAGCAGCTAAAACAGCAGTACGGGCATTCAGCTGGCAAATGATCCCAGCCTGCAGATGAAAAAAAAAGATACAAAGTAAGACAAATCCATCCAGTAATTTCAGCTTCCAATCTGCCCATTTGCAGCTTTAGATGTTGATAAATCTACCTTGGCAATAGAGAGAGTCTGCTGCTCCATGACCTCGTGCAGCACAGAGCGTGTGTTGTCGCTCATCTTGTCAAACTCGTCGATGCAGCAGATGCCGTTGTCGCTCAGCACCAGAGCTCCGGTCTGTAGGACCAGCTGCCTGGTCTCTGGATCCTTCATCACGTAGGCAGTGAGACCCACAGCGCTGGAGCCCTTTCCTGACGTGTACTGGCCACGGGGGACCAGGTTGTATACATACTGCAGCAGCTGGGACTTACTGGTACCAGGGTCTCCGCACAGCAGGATGTTCACCTCAGCACGGAAGTGACCCCTGCCGGTCTGACTAAAGTCTTTGCGGGTACCGCCAAAGAGCTGCAGCAAAATTCCCTGGAACAAGTACACAAACATCTTTAAACAAAATCCCATATGGGGCTTATTTCACACATGTAAAGAAATCATCCTGGACACTGTAGGTCTCCCTAAGGTGCAGAGTTCTCAATAATGTCATCTTGAGTAATAAACCAGAAAGTGCAGTGACAGGGTCTCACTAAACTCTACATGCATTAATATTTCTTGGCCTCTCTCCTGACAACCTCTCAGCTCCGGTATACTAGATTCCCATTATATTGTTATGTTTGTCTTGTCACGCATCAACTTCAGCAGCAGGCATTAAGAAAATAGCCTGGAAACTATTAAACCTTTAAATCAATGGGCTAATAAAAACTATAAATGACAGCGATCACCTCCATTTCAGATCTATACCTGGCTCCTGCTACAACACTTGTGTCACTAATGAAGTTAACAATGACACCAGCAGTCACTTAGTATGATTAACACACTGCTGTTGCCAATAACCTTCATAAGACAACTCCTTTTGCCCATTAATGCATCAGTTCAGTATATATAGTATGTGTACACTACTTATGAGTGCTTATTATTTCAGTGTATAGTTGAAAAACTCAACCAGCCTCACGTTTCATCAAAAAACTAAAATGGCAATAATTGTGATTTGCCTTCTATGATTTACATTAATACGAAACATCAACTTGAATCACTTAAATTAGAGCTGCAACAATTGATTATTTAGTAATTGATTATAATGGATCTAATGGATGTTTTGTAGATGAGTAAAAAAAAAAAAAAAAATCACTTGAATATAAAAATTGCATCCCTGGTATAAACACAAACTGTGTTCTTTCAAGACTTGACAAAAACTGCAAAAGGGAGGATGTAAGAAAAACAGTAATATACATATAAAATTTACAAAGGCTTTACTGCCAGTTTCAATAGATGCTCATCACACCGTTGGCTGAATGTATGTGAAGTCAAGTTCTTCAAGACAAAAGCTGGAGGCACTCATTTTCCACTCGGGGGTTATTAAATCATAATAACAGAAAATGAGCTGATGTCAGTACAAGCAGCACCATCACCAGGTGCACATAAAGACATGGAAATGGCGTGGATGCATTAAGAGAACTAATGGAGGTGCAACATTTCAGCTGTTTATATGAGAAATGGAACAAAACAGTCAAAATGATCATGATCAGGTCTGATAATCATCAGGTCGAATAGTCACAGGCCTAGTAACCAATGCGGTTTTCCTGATCTGGTATATTCGGTGCGTGTGCTGTGCACGGGGCTCAGATTGCAGGATTTTAAACGCAACAATGTGGATGTCTGAAACAATATTGTGCATTAAAATTTAATAGCAGCCGTCCAAACCTCCTGGCTTGAGGCCCTTTACCCACATACACACCTTTTTGATGTCCTCATGTTCGTAGATGCTCGGTGCCAGAGCAGCAGAGAGGCGTTCGTACACGTCTGGTTTGGCTGCCAGCTCCTTCAGGGTCTGCACACGGTCCTCTGTGAAAAGCTTCTGTTCGGCATCCTCGTCCAAACCGTGCAGGCGTTTCTCGTCCGTCTTGCGAAAGTGGATGGCATCGATGTGAGTCTTGTACACAGACTTCACATTGCTCTGACGTGGGTTCACGCGCATGGGGACTGCTCTGTAGATACCTGCACAGACGATTAAGGGCTGTTGAGATGTCAGCTAACGAGAGAATCTGTAGCTAGTTAGGTTCTTTAACAAAAAAGCATCAATTCTGATTCACTCACTTGTTTATCAAGCTAAAAAATCCAATGATTGGCTCATTTATAAAACAAAGGATTTTGCTTTTAAAAATCATGAATTTAACGAAATAAAAACTGTGAAACATTTGTTAAAATGAGACATCCTAAAACCCTATTTCTTCTCTTCTCCTTTCGGCTGCTCCCCTCAGGGGTCGCCACAGCGAAATACCAATGATTCGCATGTTTGATCTGGCATATTTAATAAGTTAATTTAATTCTTTCATGTCCTTAGAGCGTGTATTTCATGTTTTAGTTCAATATACAGAGATCTTTCATTCTACCATGGCAGTACAATCCCAGTTCTTAGTCTTTGATCAAACAGGTTGTTTCAGTGTGATTCTAATGCAAATGAGCTTCTGTTGACCACACCCATTTCCTGTCTGCACCATGGACACCATCGTGTCGATTCCCTTGCACATTATCCTAGAATGATTTGATTAATCTGGTAGGTTTGGAGAGTCCTACGTGGCTCTCTGAAGGCAGTGACTGCATAGCTGGGACATCAAAAATATGCAGAAATCCAAATGGATTGTTCCAGGTACAGCTGGTTTTTTCTCTTGAGTGATAACTGATAGTTAAATGTTATTTCTAGAGCCCTGAAATCCATTTCAAAAACAGAAACATACATGACACATTTTTCTCAATATCTGAACTTTAACTGACTTTTCTGTCTGACTTTTGTAAAAACATTTTTGTACAATTATTTCATACATAAGCCTGGTATTTTGGCAAATTTCCCAACATTCTTTTTCTGGCACATTATGCACCAATGTGTGCTCACAGCTACGTTTTATGCATTACTGTTGGCAGATGTTTTTTCTTTGTGATTCAAGACAAAGAGTGACTGATACATCCCATATATGGGACAATTGATTAACTTTGCATGTTTAAATAATTTACGTATTTAAAAAACTACACTAGCAAATCTATGTTAATATGCATTAAACCTGAAAACAAAAAAAGCCCAAAAGTAAATAAAATATTGTAGGCTTGAGGACTTGCTTTCATTTGAAAATGTGTGGATTTTTTTGGTTTTAGACTCATAGTCAAAGAAGAAAAAGATTTATCATAATATTGAGCAGTTATGTATTATTAACAGATGCAACTCAGTCACAGACTGGAAGATCTTACCGGTGATGTTTACACGGTCTCCTGGCTGGACTTTATCGACCAGGTCATTATGGGCGTAGACCACAGTCGTGTGTGGAGTCTGACCAGCGGGCATATCTTCAGGAGACTCCTGAATTTTGATCTGTTGTTCAGAAGGACCATAATAAAAGAACTGACGTCCAGACTTCAACGAGAACACATCACAAATTGCTACTTGACATATATGGGGACTAGGTGTCGTTGAATGTAAGCAATCTGCCCCATTACCAACCCCATCAAACACTCACCATCTGTTTGTCTGAAAAGACTGAGCGATTGTGAATGAGGGCCAGACTGTGGGTGGTGTTGCAGTGGCGGCACACAGCCGGCTCAGCGATGCGACCGCGATCCACCTCCACCCGAGTGCTGTAGGCGCACACATGGCACTGGAAAAAAGCCTCCTGCATCTCAGGAATGAGCTGTGAGGTGCGTATCACCATGCCGCTGATGGTGATCAGCTGATCAATGTCTGTGGAAGCAACACATAAGGCACACAGAAGATTTAGTCTCAAGCTGACGCCTCACGTTTTTATTAAACCAGTGATCAATATTCACACAAACCCACACTAAATATGGATGGAATATATTGCAAATGGTGGAAGTAATAGGTGTGATTTCACTTTGTAGGTATTCAGTGACGCAGTCTGAGGTTATGACTCCACAAACCTTCTGGGTTCAGGCTCCTCATGTTTCTGGTTTTCAAGGCGTTGTAGGGGCGGACTTGGATCTGGTACTCCAGAACAGAGTCAGGAAAACGCTCAAAGAAAAGCTCATTCACCGCCATGTCAAAAGTGGGGATGACTTCCTGTCAAAGTTCAAAAAACGCAATACAATCAGTATCCTGTCAAGACACTTGATAATGAACATCACCAACCACAGTTATGAAAATGTATTTAGAAAAGATCCACCAAAGGAAATGTGTTAAGAGGCCGAGCTCAGCATTAGGAAAAACAGGGGTAGAACACAGACGGATGGAGATGTTACCTGTGGGTAGCAAATGAGCTGCCGATAAAGTTCTGCATCAAAGGATTGTATATGCCAGCAATTCACGTTCAACACAGGATCCCCGACAACACTAATCTGTAGAACAAAAAGAGCACAAGATTTTTCAGGATGCACAGGGAACCTTAGATCTCATCACTCCAAGCTGCAGAACAATGAAACAAATCACCTCTTCCAGTTTCTGCATGTACAAGGGCTCATTCAGGTCCAGACCAGCATTTTCATCTTCAGTGGAGGTCGGATCAATAAACCTCTGGAGAAATCTCTGTAACAGCATACATGCAAACAGTAACGCTGCTGAACTTGGAATGGTCATTATTACTGTTTGGATATGTGGAACTTTGTTCTTTCATACCTGAAACTTCTCTTTGCAGACGCCCACGTTGACATCCGTTCCCCAGATGACAAGCCTCTGGCCTGCATTGGGCTCACTGGTCACTGCACCATCAGCACTCGGCTAGAGAGAGAGTGCAATATTAATAACCTGAGGCTTTTCTTTGTATTTTTACCCTCCTTTTGAGTTCATGATTTGCTTTTGATGTAGGTTTTAGTCACATGTTGACTCATATGGCAGGATTATGTTGCAGATGGCATCCCTTCACTTTCAGTCACTATGCACCTGTAACTATGAAGTTTAAGACTTCAAACTCAATTCATTTTTATTCTCAGGGCATTTTAATTCATTTCAACTTTGTGACATTTTTCTTGTTCTTTATGTGGTATATTTAAGGATTGCAGTTACTACTTCTTAGTTCTGTATTTTGATGTTTATTTTACTCTTGTATGGAGCACGAGGGCATATTCTGAATTTAAATAAAGCTCGACCAAATGAGGAAAAAAATAAAACAATACAATGACACAAATACTTCACTGACTGGCTCAGACTGTAGATCGACTTGTGGAGCCTTCCTGACGGACCCCAGATCAGCTCGCGCTCTAGCAGGTGTGCCACGAACACCACTGCGAGGCGTCCCTTCAACCCTGGAGCTGGGGGTCCCGTACATAAGAGGGGAGCTCATGTCCACTTCATTGGGTAGGACTGCGAAAACAGACATTTAACACACAAAGTTAAGAGCCAAAACAAGTATAGACGCTGGATGTAGCTAAAACCAAGAGAAAGATTAGTGCAGCAGATATTTTAAGGCAAGTTAAACCTTACCAGAGGGACGCGGGCTGGAGAACAGAGATGTGTCCTGAGCCGCTGCTGGACTGAGCATGTCAGTGGCAGGGGAGGTGGGCATGGGCATCAGATCCCCGGTGGAGGAGTCCTGGCCTCTGTGGCGCTGCGAAGGAGGTGAGGTGGGGACTTCACTGCCAGCTGGGGGTCACACAGGATGGGGGAAAAAAAAAAAAGACATGAATAAAGATATATGCAGACACTCGATCTTTAAAAAATTGCTGGCAGAAGAAATAGAGAAAAGCTTGTGTCTGTACAAGTATCAGATGGGTAAATTTACAGGGTTTTAAAGACAATTTTACTAAATTTAAGAATGAGCAATGAACAGTTGATTCCCTAACATATTATTTACTGTAAATGAATCCACATTTAACTCGTATATATGGCATATTAGTCTTTAAATGTAAAAAACCATATGCATAATTTGTTCATTTTGATGTTGTGAACACCAAGGTTCACTGGTATTCATGTCATCAAAATACACAAAATGGAAAGTCATAACAGAAATGAACTAGAGTGGACCTAATCAAGCAAAAGCAAACAAGAAAAAAATTCCAGATACCAAAATTAATCAAGAAAATGGACAAAACTGAAGAAAATATCCCATGAATAATCACACAAATAATGAGAATATACCCCAAAGGGAATAAAAAAGAACAAAAGAAAGCATAAGCAAGAACAAAGAAAATAGGCCACAAAAACTGAACAAACCTATATTTTCCAACAGATAATGATAATTAGGTGAAACACTTAAGTGCAACTGAAGCTTTAAATCTCAGAAAGGTGGAAATTAGATCATATTAATTTAAATTACACAACACTAACTACTTTTAAGCCCTTAAATCTTTGAAAGAGAAGGTAGATATTTGCAAAAGGCACAGTTTTACACTTTGCAAGCACACGATGGTAGTTAGGATCAATAGTTACTGAAAAAAATAAAACTATTTTGAGAGAAGAGTTGAAAGTATACAACCTACATCTACAAATAACCTTCTTACAACAATTAAATACTTGTGTAAAGGCACTAAATAATCAACCACAGGTCTAGGCCTTGAAATACCGAGGAACCTTTTGTGCAACAGGAAATAAAAATAAAACTTACGGGTGGATGGGTCGGTGTCCCTTCCACGTTTGCGGCCTCCAGGAGTCGATGATGGGGAAGACATGGTCGTCCAGATATCTATCAATGAAATTCATCACCGGAGGTTATCTTAGAGCTAAATAGAAAGTACCAACACCACACTGTTCTGCAAGTTAAACATGTGAACTGATGACTATGTAGTCCTCAACATCAGATTTCGTCAGTTGGTGCATTGGTAGTTAAAACAACAGGACAATGCACGACAGATTTAAGCAAAAAAAGTGCACGTTCCGGTTTCTTGAACAGCCCATTTTCACAGATATGCATCATGACTGTTCTACGTGCGTTCACACATCAAGATATTCAGGGTTATTCAGGATTAAAGTTTAAGTCATTTTTATTTTGGCATATTTGTGCGCATCGTGTAGCGGAGAACCTTAGCTCTTTTGGCAACTTTTACAATTTTACTTAAGTGACTTCATCAAACATCTTTCACCATTTGACATGTGGCTGCAGGGGAAACAATGAACTGACTTCAACAGACTGATTTAACAATTCTAAAACAAACCATGCAAATAAGATATATTCGTACAATTTCAGAGCAGCGCATGTCGAACAAATACGCTGAACGTAATCGTGGTAATACTCATTTTACGACAAAAAGTGCTTTAAGTTAAATGTGCTCCTACCTCCTCTTGTATGTACGTCCGAGCGCTACAGATGTGGCGCGAAACTGTGGATGACGTTATTTTCGCGCGGAACTTTCGACCAATGAGAGCCCGGGACTGTCCCTTCCTTCCGGATGATTGTCATACAGCAGAAGGGGGTTTATCCTTGGTTTTTCTCGTTTTATGTGAAATTTCTCGTGTACAATTGTCACCTAGTGTTTTCTTTGTAACAAGGTACTATTGAAAATCAACCAAAATATATTCGCCTTAAACAAAAACGTAAAATATAACAGAATGCTGGTGAATTTGTGGATCCTGTGTCATCTTTAGTCTCCCTGAATAAAATGGTTTAGTCCAATAGTTAACTTTTTTCCTCTTAGTTCAACAGATGGTGTGTCCTCAATAGAGGCGTACAACAACGAAAGTAAAAATATAAACGTGCATGTATAATAAGTAATAATTCAAACAGTATTCAAGTAAAAGCACTGTTATTCTAAAAGTAGAATGACTCAAGTGTAACGTTGATTGGTTTTTGTACAGTTTCCTTGGTTATTTTGTTCCATTTTCGATCATTTTGTTGTGTTTTTTTTATGTATTTAGTTGATTTTTCTTCCTTTTTGGTAACTAACTTGATTATTTTGTTTATTTTACTCATTTTTTTGCTCAGTTTGTTCATTTTTATTGATTTACCTGATTATTTTGTTCATTATCATTATTCATTTATTATTAATTAATTCTGTTGTACTTTGTATATAATACAATTATAATTGCATTATTTGTATTTTGTTAAGTTTGTCCTTTTGTCTTTCACTACCAAATGTAGTGGAGTAAAAGTACTTTTTTCCATAAATGTAACTAAATTTAAAACGTATTATGTGAAATAACTACTCTCAGTGGTACACGTAAGAAAAAATTACTGAAGTACATGTAACTGAGTAGATGTACTTGAGCACTACCTAGCTCTACTTACTTGTGTACATGTATTATGATTTAATATACACTTAAGGTCAAAATTATTATTGCCCTACGATTTATTGTTTCAGATTTTCTCAATTGCTGTTTTAAAATGTGCCAAATTTTAATAGAGCATTTCAAAGCATGCTTGTTTTTATTTAGAAACAGTAAGTTATTTTTATTTGCAAACAAAAACAGAATTATTTTAGGAAAACAAAAATAACAAAGGTCAATATTATTAACCCCAACAGCAAAAGAAATGAGTTTACATTTAAGAAGGATTTTTGATGGGCACAAAGAGGGAGAAGGATATACAAAGTTCTCAAACTGTTTTCAATTATTCAGAACAGGAGAAGCATGGAAAACGTTGTGAAAAGAATCACATTATCATAGGGGAGCTAATCATTTTGTATGTATATTTAGAACTATATTATAATCAACTTGGCCATTATGTTATGAAGTAGATATGATAGACTCAAATGTACCACTACTGCATATAATTCCACTGAAATGCCTGTCAGTGACTTCTCATTTTCCAAGTGAAATACGTACAAACATGCCTGTTTTTTACTTCTATAATATCAACATCTATATGATCGGGGATTAGTCATATTAGTTTTAAATACAGTAGGTTCAGGGGTTACAGTGAAAAGTTAGTGAAGAAATATAACATTAATTTTGACAAATATTTCTCCTTATTAATAACAAAAATCAGAAAATCAATGTTAAATCCATAAAGATATAGAGCTTTTCTTTTTTCCCCCCAGTGAGTTTATGACTTTATTCTGCAGATATGCCTGATGACCACCATGTGGCGCACTCTACATTAGAAAGATACTACGAGAAAGGAAAAATACAGAGCACTTCCTATGGGGAAAAAAGGGAGCGTTTCCGAGAAGTGTCAACTCTGGTGCCATTTAAGGTGGACTTAAAAAGATAAAATGATCAGAGAGAACATTTTTTTCTTTCCATATACTCCCTCATCAATCAGCACCAATGACTGACTTTCTCCTCAATTTACACTGTAAACATTAACCAATGGGCAAAAATAAGAGTTATTTTTATCAACTAGTATATAATCCATTTAGTTGTATAGGCCTACTGAATTCATAGACACAGAAATATCTGCCTCACTTAGAATAAACTGAGGTGAATAATCATTGACGCAAGTAAGAACTGTCTTCATGCAAACACTTAAGACATATTATATAATATAAATTCTGTTCCTTCCAACTGTAGTAAATGTTTTGTCTAACTATTCTAAAGCCCCATAGGCAAGATGATGTTTTATTTGGTTCTGTTTTCAGATTTCTATCTAAGCTGTGTGGTTTCACAGCAGTCTGTGAATTTCCTGTATATAAATATACTGAAATCTAAAGGTAAATCTCCTCTACACATCAAAATACTGTTTGATTTCAATAATTTAAGTGGGGCTGAATGAAACAGAGGATTTTGTTCTTAGTGTTGGTTTCTGTTACATTTCAGTTCAAACTTTGACATGTGCTAAAAGATTTTTGCAGACTTCAATGGTCACTTTCAGTTTTATTATTTTAAGTGGCAGGACCTCAGCTGAATCTGATGAAATTAAGCAGATTTTTTTTTTTTAACCAACGGAAGTTATGGTCATTGTTATGTCCTAAGATTTATCAAATATTATGCAGCTTGACCAAGTGTTTGCCATCTATTGACCATAAATATTAGTTTCAAACCGTCTAATTTCACTCAGGACTACAAATCAGTCTTGAACTGGAAAGAAATTATGAAAATATTAATGTCAACTAGTCTTAAGTATATTATACTATATTATTTTGTTACATCTTCACACTCCTCTTCATATCGTCGGGGTGAGACCATTTTTGTAATTCTTTGTTTACTAATCCCTTTATAGCACTAGTTAAGTATAATATACATTTTGAAAGCATGTGTGTCAGATTAATGGCAGCCCTATAGGTGGGTCTGTTGAGTTGTGTGGGTTTCCTTTCCAGCAACACTTTAATCAGACTCTGTTTACTTCATCGGACACATTTGGGACAGTCGTTTATGGGCTGGTAAATGTCGAAGAATTAGGCTTAATCCTGAACACCCACGGCCTGTGTAAACAACCCTGAACCATTCATACGGACGTAGTAAAAAGTGGGTGGCAAGAGTCAACACGCCCCTCCGTCCTCAAATGGGAAGTGAACTAGAACCACGTGACTCCGTCCGGACTTGACTGGCTCGTGAGGGGGCGGTACGTCTGACGTCAGCGGGTGAACGATACAAAACACTGCGCGAAAACTACAGATGCCCCAGAGAAGTGAGGTTTCATGACAGGTTTTTAATATAACCCTTGACAGCCCTGACAGTCACAACCCAGGGATACAAAAAAAAAAAACACTTCCACGGAAGACTCAAAGGGAACAGACGCGCGTAAAGCCAGAGGAGCGGCTGCGAGGTGCTGTATGCAGACAGCTGCATACTTTTTAAAAACTATTTCCTTCCTAAACCACGTGGACGAGTAAGCAGAGTTCATGTGTGACATATACAGCCTGGACTCCCACTGCGTGTCTCCACAATGCAACATGAGTTGGGCAATGGAGCCTGCTAACTTCTACGAGAGCACCAAGCTGAGTGGCCCCCAGCAGGCCATGTGCAAGACGGGCAGCAGGAGCGACACTGCAGGCGAGGACGGCACCATGGTGGAGCTGAGCACCGCCCCTGCCATGTACGACGACGAGAGTGCCATCGACTTCAGCCAGTATATAGAGTCGATGACAGCCGTGCCAAACCTGGAGCTGTGCAACGACGAGCTCTTCCTCGATCTGTTTAACACTGTGAAGCAGGAGAAAACGGACTTCTACAACATGCCCGGCTCCTTGCTGCCCGTGCAGCAGCAGCAGCAGCTGTCGGTCAGCTCCCCGTACACAGCTGACAGGAAAGCGGACAGCGGTCTGGAAAAGGGACCCTTCAGAGTCCCCATCAAGCAGGAGTCCGACTGGAGTGACAGCGACATGTCCTCGTCCCTGCCTTCCCAAATCGAGACCTGCGCCCAGACTTCTGTCAGCCTTCCTACGGGACAGCCGACTCCACCCACCACCCCGGAGCCCGTCTCCGCTGTCAGTTCGACAAAATCCTCACCGCGGAAGATCGGCAGGGAAAAGGGGAAAAAGGCGGTGGACAGGTTCAGCTTGGAGTACCGACAGAGGCGAGAGAGGAATAACATTGCTGTGAGAAAAAGCAGGGACAAAGCTAAGAGGCGCAACGTGGAGATGCAGCAGAAGCTGATCGAACTGAGCGCAGAGAATGACCGACTACATAAAACTATAGAGCAGCTAACCAGAGAGCTCACCGGGCTCAGAGAGTTCTTCAAGCAGATGCCCAACTCCTCCTTCCCGGGATCCACGAGTTTAGAGAGCCGGTGACAAACCCACATGTCAGTCCCCTGTCTGAACTGAGCTTTAGGAGACATACCTCAAGAGACTTTTTTGTTTTACCATCTGTACCAGATGTATTTTAAGCTTACCATAATGGCACTGGAAATATGATGTTGCTGCCATATTTTTGTGGGAATTTCTCTATATTAAATTATTTTACCACTGCATTTACCTGATGTTATACCTGATATGGTACATGTTTTGTAATTCCAAACTTTGTATAAGAGCCAGAGCATGATCTTTTATATAGTTTGTATGAAACCTTGAAACATTTTGTTTATGGAATCTGTAATAAAATTGCTCAAAAGGTACAATATTGCCTGGTTTGTGAGTAGTCTTTATATAGTGCCAAGGGTTATGTTGAGCTATAGGTCAACCTTAGGTGTTCAGGAGAAGACGGTAAGAAAAGTCAGTAGTAATCCACATTTTATTGACTCAATATAAGCACCATTCAGTAATTTTACACCAGTGTATGACGTAGAAAATGGCTATGTCCATGTCATTAAAAAATTCCCAGAAGGTTTACTCTGAAGTCAGATCACAGTTAAACACGTGGGCTGGTTTGACAGGCTGCCTGCTATTGGTCTACCCTTGGGCTGTCAACTCCTGGTCCACAGGCTCACATATCATTAACACAAACAGGACCTTGTCTTTTCCAGCCCGTTCAGTTCAGCAGAGCCTCAGGCTGTTAGGAGGCCTTCAAAGGGGGAGAGGAGGTTAAACTGGCTCAGACCAAGGCCTAACGTGTGTAGTGTGTATCCTTGGAGCCAGCATAAGCCTGAGGATTGATATCATTAGCTCCTTAGTCCGTCAGCCTCACAGACAGACTTCTTCCAGACTGATCCACAGAGCTGGTTTCTTTGTGATGACTCGGACGTAAACGGTGAGGGGGCCCAGCTCCTTTCCCAGGACATTCTCCACATCATAACCTGGGAACTGAAACAAACAGGCCCATCAGAACGTGTTAGAGGACATTCATAATATCCTGACTTTTAATATTTAGTGCCACTGCAGACCACTTTTAAACAAAGCAACTCTAAAGACCTGCCTCATATAAAATCATTAACTCTGGGTTAGGCCTCGACCTTTGAACTCTCACACTGGTCAACAGTAAACTATTTCTGGTGGTTAAAAGCTTTATTGAGTATTCATTTGTAATTAACATTACCTACAAACCTGGAATGTAAAATTACAATACAGTTGCTTGACTGTTATCTGCTTTATCACCTGCAGGTTTATTTTAAATTACTGACAGGATGAGCAGAGGAAAAACATATTCAAACAAATCACTAGATGTAGGAAGCAGTGGAGGATTAAAATCAGGTTTTTGGCAGCAAATTCCTTCCATATCAATGACCAACAGGAGTCAGGGAATTTGTTCTGAAATATGACCTGAAGATATGATCAATTCATCATGAACTTTAATGAGACTGATACAGCCTGGTGTTATGCAACAGGTAAAAGTAAACCTACCTCACTGTCTTCCAGCGCTGTCGTGTTTAGGAGGGACATGATAGTCTTTTGCTGCAGCTGTTGGAATATAAAACAAAGTTGTAAAGATACTGCTTCAAAAAGGATCATAACGGAACAAATACTGGCAGATGAGCAACAGATTAACTGACTGGATAAGACATCAGATGACAGATAAGATATAATTGTTGATGACTCTATCTTTTTCATGGCATTCATACCCAATTACACCAAAAAGCAAGAGTATTATTATGCAGAAACACACTGAGTGGAAAATTTTCAGCAAACCCCATTCCTTATTAACTAAACAATGTCACTGTTAACATAAAAACATTGGGGTTTTTTTATATACTTACAAAATTGAAGTAACATACACTTTACTACAATTATAAAGTGTCCAAACAGGTCCAAACTGTCTTTGTAATTCGGGATGTTCCGTCTACTCTGAAGTGAACACTATTTCATACCCACTACAATAACAATTTGACAGTAACCCAATAAAATGCCAAAACATTACATATACATAAGCTACTAAGCATCTAATTCATGGCTTATGTGTTCCATAATCTAAAGTGTAACCATCATTAATACAGTAGTTACATTTTCTCAGATTTTACGCAGTATACACTGCCAAACATTTTTACACACCTTCTCCTTCAGTGGTTTTTCTTTATTTGTAGTACTTTCAACACTGTATATTTATAAGGGATTTTTTAATTCTGATGATTCACACATTGCAGTATTTTGTTATGATTGCTGCAAACTATAAAAACGTACATAATTACATAGCTAATTATGTAATAATTAGATTGTCCAAAGTAGCCACATTTAGCTTTGAGGACAATGTGCATACTCATTATATTCTCTTATCTTAGTAATCTTTGCCATTTCTTGCCTTCCTAATGTGCTTTAGACCATTAGTTGTCTTGTGCAGAGGTAGTGTGGGTACAGAGTCAGTAGCCCTATTAGTGCTATTACAACTACTGTACAAATCCATTTTATGGAAGCAAAAAGACAGTTCATCATTACTTTATGAAATGAATGTCAGTCAATGTGAAAACTCTCAAAAAATTTAAGTGTGTCCCCAAGCACAGTAGCTGAAATAATCAAATGCCATGGTGAAACTGGTTCTCATGAGGACTGCCCTGTGTTTCTGACGCTGATACTTCTACTACTTATCTTCTGCAGCAGAGGTAGCTCTGCATCTTCCTTTCCTGAGCCAGTTTCATCATAGTGTTTGATGGTTTTAGTGACTGCAATTGGGGAGACCTTCAAAGTTTGAGATTTTTCGGACTGACTGACCTTCATTTCATAAAGTAATTATGTTAAAGTAATGATTTGTACCATAGTTGTTGTAGCACTAACAGGGCTATTAACTCTGTACCCACTCTTCCTCTGCACAAGGCAAATGATGGTCTAAAGCACATTATGAAGGCAAGAAATGGCACAAATTAATTCCTGACAAGGCAAACTTGTGACCTCAAAACTGTTTCAGGTGTGTACCTTACAAATCTGATGAGAGAATTCCACGAGTGTGCAAAGCTGTCATCAAAGCTAAATGTGGCAACTTTGGAGAATCTAAAATTGTAAGAGTCTAAAAATATTCTGGGATTTTTGACACTTTTTTGCTTACTATATAATCCTGTGTGTTCTTTCAAAGTTTGGATGTCTTCAGTATTAATGTACAACGATGATAATATAAAAAAAAAAAAAAAAAAAACACTGAAGGTGCAAACATCTGAATGGTAGTACTCAGTATTGTATTGGTGATGGCTGTTGATGTTGCGGTTGTTCTCACCTTAACCTTCGTAGTGCAATTACTTAATGAAGAAGAACTGAGGAACACCTCAAGCTGAAGTCTTGTAATCGGTTTGTCCACCACTGACTTACAGGAAACACAGTGGAAGCCCTGACTGTGGCAAGACAGAAAATACACTAATGTTTTGACACGAGTAATACAATAATGCTATTTTGCTTCATTCTGGATACCTACTGCCTTTGCGATAATGTCTCCAATTTGTCACTTCCACAGTGGTTGCAAACAGGCCAGGAAAAAGCAGTGTTTTCATCAACTCCAACTATCAGTCCTGTAAATGAGAATAAAATTATTAAAACACTGAAGATCATAAAAACTGTCTGTAGGTGATTTCCATCCACACAGTGATTTTGAACATGGCCCTATTGATGTAATGTGCACAACATTAACCTCTAACATTTTCAGTTATTTGTATGCGGTGAATGCTAAAGGAAAGACATTGACGCGTAACTGCAAAAAACAGATAAATGTTCTGTGCAAAAGCTTCAAAGTGTGTGCAAGTGTGTGACAGGGTGACAGATAAAAACATCACTCTCATTTTTATCTGAGATTGTAATGATAGATAATGTTGAAACGTGCTCTGCTTAAACGTCATCTCATTTGACAAACAGAGCTGCTGCTTCACAAACATAGGACCTTAAATAAGATACTGACTTTAACACTGATAGAAGGCTTTCGTACATTTCAGTCATACGCTTTTTCCGCTGGTAATTTCCAGAAGATAATATTCGTGCACAAGTGCAAAAGATAACATGTTTGTTTTGTTTTTCCAGCCACCTGACCAAACATGTATGGTCAGAGGGGCCAGAACCAGAGGGCTCACAGTGTGACCTTCTCCTTGAGCTGTGACACGAAGCAGACAGATGCAGATTATTATCTGTACTTTTCTACTCAACGTTTGAAAACCAAAGGCAGCAAAGCAGAACTATACAACCTGCAATAGAAAGCTTTTACCTGATTTACTTACATTTATAATTTTTTTGCAGAAATGACAGCACTTAGATCACCACCAGAAATGCAATATGACAGAATAAAACCTACATGGATCCTCTTGTAAGCACATGTCCTAGCTGCACAGTTCTGAGCTCACACTAGTGTTCATTTAAACTTAACAATCCCCGAAAAACATTTTTCGGAGTTAAAGGTCACGGACACAGTGACCTCATGTGTCTCTGTATTTATAACACAGTATCTCAAGGATTAGACACAAGGATGAAGTGCAATAATTGTGGTAGCCAAAGGGCAAAAGCCAGGGCAGCTGTGATGTCATGTCTATTTAGGTGAATCTGTCACATATATATTAAAAAAATAACAGGGTTAAGATTTTGTTGAAACAGCATTTTGGCCATAACTGCTGGTAAAAAATTGCATGAGCAGATTAGTGGATAAATTGTTTTTGCTGTTCTATTATTTTATTTTACATTTGTTAATTATTCCCCTTTTGATTCATGGAAACCAACAGGTTTTCAGCATAAAAACATAACAAAACAGTTAAAGTCTTTCAGCTCTTCATCACACTGCCTTTGCATAATCACAAATTCAATCACAATGTCTGGGCAAACAACCATGAATATAAGGCTGCTTTCACACCTGTTAGTCCGGTGCAGTGGTTCGATTGGACCCACAAGTTGTTTCAATGTTGCAATTCTCAACTAGTTCAGTTCACATTCACACCAGCGTTTTTGCAAACGAACCAACCACTATGAATGTTGTTTATCCCCCCACTCATGTGGTGGCGCTGTTTACAAAATACTGTGTTTTGGGTGACGTAAGTAAGAGCTGATTGGCACAGCATTTGTAGAGGGAAAAATCCAGCAGACGCAAATATCGGATTTATGCTTTATTTCCGAATAATGAATGGTACTATTTTACTTGTTCTTGTGGCGATTTATTATTATCATTTGCTTGTGCAAAAAGCATAAATACTACTGTTGTTCCAGTATGGAAATCGTATTTGGGTCGAAAACATTGTGCGCTTCTTTTTTGCACGGAGAAGACGTATCAAAAGACTGACATAGAGATGTTTACTAGCTTCTTGAAATGTACGATACAGCTTGCTACAGAAGCCTCCGTAGACCAAAAAGTGGTACATTAAAGACAGCTGGACTGAATCGAGTCCGGTCAGCGTTCTCACCACCAGTGAACCGCACCGGAGTTCAAATGGAGGCGTACCGAACCGTAAGGGTTCTTTAGTCTGGACCATATCAAACTGGTCCGCTTTCACACCAGCCCAAACGAACCGAACTTGCAGGTAGTTCCGGACTCTGGTCTGCTTAAAGCGGACCAAATGCCGTAGATGTGAAAGCACCCTAAAATGCATAAAACAGATAAACATCAGTCATTGCCATAATAGTAATGTCGTCTTAATATCTCATGGTGATCACCAAGGCCAATATTGGTCATTATCACTGTCCACTGGTCCAGTGCATGATTTGGTGCATATCTTGCCTTAAATCCAGATCCCAGGTGAACACATATAATCTGTTCCGTTTCAACAAATCAATTTCAGTGTCAAGCTGCACAGGAATTATTTTGCATAGTAAAGAAACAATGACAAAGTAAAACAACATGAAAAAATATTTTCAGGGATGAAAGAAACTACATGCGGTTCAAGAGGTTTGGGGAAAATAATGCAATGTGTCTTCAAACTAACATTTTCACAGTATTATTGCACCCTCATCTAAAATTGTAAGCCTCATGGTGAGGAGGCATGTCAATTTAATAGCAAAAATGACATGAGAATAGATACACATCAACCAAAAATTCATGTGTTTCTATTTTATAAAATTCCAAACAATGACAGCCTTAGGACACTGAATAACAAACAGCAGAAAGCAATGCCTTAAACCCACATCAAGGCCTCTTACTAAGCAGTAAACTAGTACATGAAAAAGCAAGTAGTTTTTTTCCCCTGAGAAGAGAAACATTTGAGATGTTTAAAGGGAATTGCTTCAAATGAAAACCACAGGATACACCAAAAGGAGCTGCTGACCTGTGACAGTGCAAAGAGAGTTGGGTGTGACCTCCAGATCCAGTGGATCCAGTCGCACAGGTTGGGGGAGAGACACTGTTTCAGGGTCAGAGAGTGGCTCTGACCTGGCTGTAGACTGGACATTGCTCTGTGTTTCTATTGAGCACAACTCAACTACGGATTGCTCCACGCACAGGAAAACACCTACAGAATGACAGAGGGCATGAATACAACAGCAAAAAGAAATGTGCATAGTCTGGCTTTATAGTGTTGAATTAAGCAAAGAGATGGTACAAAGAGTTGATTTAAATAAAATAACTGCATAAGATCATCTTTAAATAATTACACGTAAGGTCAAAATTAACTCTACCATGTTCTCTCATGGCATCTCTGAATGACATGCGACAGGCAGCAGGGGAATTTAGTGCTTCGAGGGCAGAGGAAGTGAGCACACAGGAAGTGTTCACGCACAGGGCCACTGTTCGCCTGCATGGCCTCTCGAGCTGCTCCTCCTGAAGACTGGGGTCTGTCAGCACTAACCAAACCTCTCCTTGGCCTACATTACTCTTCTGAAAGAGAAAGCAAAGCTCACTGAATTACCTAGAAACAAACCCAAATGCAAGAAACATGCAGTTAAAGTTACACTTTACATCACGGAGGCTTACATTGCATGACTGTGATGTGTAGTCTGACTTATCTCTGTGATGAGATCATTTACTCATGTACAGAGGTGTTTGCTAGAACAGTAACACAGAAAAGTCTATCTGCTTGAATGGGGTGAGCGCGTGCCAAAGTCCACCACTGTGTTCTGAGCTGCTATCTCATCTTGGTCAAAGTTTAAAGGTTTCAACAATCAATGCTAAAGAACGCCTGAGCCTACATAGATTATCATGCATAGTGATATGACCAGTGTTGTCTACGTCAGAGCTCATTATTATCAGTTTGTTGGTCAAATTGATCTCAGGTGATTGAGGAGTGCTACAAGTTTTGATTATGAAGCTTTGGATGCAGCATATTACAGAGTAAAATAAACAATGCAAATACCTGAATTCTCTTGTATATGACAGAAGCAACAAAACTGCAACGGCAGGTTTTGAGGTTGCTCTGAAAAAGAAACAAAAAAGACAAACTTCTGACATGATCAACACTAGCAGGGTTTAAGGAACATGTGGTCATGATCTCAAATATGCAGACGAATAGGAAAGTTTTTGTGTAAGAGAAACTGCTCACCTGCAGTATGTGTTGTAAGGTTTGCTGTGTGGGGGGAAGGTACAGTGGGGGCAGTGTATGATTCTCAGTGGGTTCAACAGAGCTCTCCTGACCAGAGAGCAGGTAGCAGAAACTTGGAGCTGGACCCGCAGGTCTGGCTTCCTATAAACACAGAACAAAAGTAAATTGTATGACCACACAAATAAACATTTGAATAGTCCTGAATTCCAGACATCAATAGTTTAGTAGCATTGACTGAACTGCTCAGATACTAGAGTACTGAAAAATGCCCAATATTATTTCACACCAAATATCTATTTGGTGGTAATTTCATTAGCTTCAGTGAATGCAGCACACACAAAAAACGTATTTATATATAATATTTGTGTTACTGACTTAATGTAAACTGATCATTTCCAATTGTCATTAAAAAGGTTTAGAATTTTTATGAAATGAAACTGATTTAAGAGATGAAAAATACAAATGACATTAAAGTAAAACTAAAGATTTGTACTGCAATTTTTTTTCCTGAAAAGGTACCATTGGAATAGAAAACAGCACTGCTTACAACTGGTGCTAAAAAATTAAAAATTTGTGAATAATACCAAGTTCGAGAGTAACATGTTAAAATGTGCCTCAAAACTTCTTGCAACTGAGAATCAAAGCTGCAAGTGAGACTACGTTTCATAAACAGAGCATAAATTTACATAACTGATCAGTGTATTAAATAACTATTTCTTAGTTGCTGATGTCTGCAGTGTCTATTTTTACTTGACAAAATTTTTTTGTTTCTGAGTTATATCTATACAAATCAAGCACTTGGACTTAGGCTTCATGAAATTCTGCTGGACATTCATTGACAAACCAACTGATCAAGACTGCACAGTGTAAAGAGGTATAAAAAAGATTTTAGACCCAGTTATTAAAATATAAAAATAATTCAAAATAGGGCACAACTTTTTTTTTTTAAGTGGCATAGCTCATTGAAATTGCACAGTGTTAGAGTAACTTTCTTTAGTCCTCTTTTCACTAATGGTCAGCAAGTGGGGGCAACACAGTGGGGCAGTTGGCACCGGCATAACCTGCACTAGGGGTTAGATTAATTGGTCACTGTTGATTGCCCATGCGTATGAATTTGTGTATGACTGGGTATCTGTCTCTACACGTCAGCCTTGCAATGAACTGGCGACTCATCCAGGGCATAAACTGCCTTCGCCTCAAGTCAGCTGTGACTTAGGGGGAAGGCTAGTGCCCTCCCAGACCATTATGAGGATTAAGAGGTAGACGATTAATGAAAACGAATGGACGCAAGTGGACGAAATGGTGTACATGGACACAAGTCAGACTGGTGAATAAAAAAGTGCAAAGCTGAAGCCAATTTGAACTGCAGAAAGACTCTTTCTAGATATTTTCAGGAGATTCAAGAATTGGGTTTGATGAGGGAACAAATGCATTGCCTGTGATGGACACTGTTTGCTCTAATGTGTAATTCAAACAATCTATGCAACTTGACCAAAAATGTTTTATGCCCTTTTGCATTACATTTTGTATGACCTTCATAGTAAGATGGCAGACACATTAAACATGGGCTGTGGTGAACTTACACTGCATGAACTAGGTGCGTTTCCATGATGTTTAAGAGGCACCGGAGGGGGCCACAGACTGTCTATCAAGCTGAAAAGTGTGGTGTGCCTGAAAAGGGGATGAGAGATAATGTGAAAAAGGGAGTAAAAGAAGGCAGTGGGGTGGGAGTGAGGGGCACCAAAAACTGTTGGGTGTGAGGAGGGGGGACCTAGTGAATAAGACTTTTCTGGGAAGATAAAAAGCATTCACAGGCAGTTTCACTTCCACTGAAACATGAATCTGTTAAGACAGAGCTTGTTTTTACGTCACCAAGCATTAACAGGGAGCATGCTGGGGCTGGCCGAGCAGAAACGCACAAAAACAGATTTTAAAAGCAGGTTTTGAGATAGTAAAGGTTGGGAAAACAGTTCACACCCTGTGTAAATCAACATATCACTGCAGTAAAAAAAAAAAAAAGTAAGAAATTTGCAAACACATAGCCACTGTGATGACGGACTGGAGTGCTGGGTGTGCTTCCCTGATGCTTTGTGTGTATGTGTCAACTACGATTAAGTATTAAAAATTTTAAAGGACATAAAATAACAACAGGTAGCAACTCTTCATCAGGATACGTTCATCTCTTGATTCATTATGTCGTTTCTAAGAAGTACAAGTAGAGTTCAGCATGGTGTGTCAATGTTATTTATCTATGCATGTGCTGTCATATCAACCTGTGGTTAACAACCTGTTAGTCAGCGTCTAATCACAGGGTTTCTTTGTATGAAACTGGTTCTGCAGCCCATTCAAGTACTGCAAAGCCTCCTTCAGGATAAGTAACAACAAATGATAGGACTCACTGTGATTTTAACACTCAGCTTATATCCTTATATGAAATCACATGTTAAACTGTCTGTATTTTACTGTTTCAAGACAAAGGTATTGTTCAAATCTTTCATGTACTGCAAAGAGCTGAGGCGTAGATGATCTCTAAGGGTTCACATTAAAACACTGTAGGAAAGTGTCTAAAATCCAGCCAGCTTCTTCCTGCATTAGCATTATTGGCAGAACACACCTTTTGTACAGGTGCCCCTGGTTTGTGGAATTTTTCTAACCTCTCTGTGCCCAATCCTGCAAATGGCACTGTCCTATCTAAAATTATAAGATGTCTTCAGGTTCGAGGAAACTACTCCAGACACAACACATCCAACCCAAAGTGTTTTTTCTCTTATAGCGAATTAGATGGCCCATGTGCAAGCACTGAAGGTAAACCATCCATCACAGTTTAGCCACAGAAACCCTCTGGAGACGTTATAGGCTGCGGCACACTGAAAATAACAAGGATGTAAACATACCCCCAGACGGTCTCAAAATGTTCTCATGTCAGTTCTTCTAACTGCTTCTAATCTGGGATACTGACTACAGAAACTCACAAGGGAATCAGAGCATGCACCTCAGTATCACTTTACATGTAAACACAGTGGCACTTGTGGTAGGACAACATAATCAAGTTCATATGAGCTGCAGACATCAAATTCTCATTGCATTGTAAATCCAGAAGATAAGGGCATTTGTTGTGGTTCATCATATTGAACATATAAGACACCAAAGTTCATATGTTTCACGGTTCAGCTAGAGGCTTAGAGCCTGCACAGAAATGGACCCACAAGATACTTTGCAGCTATGTCACATCAGGACGTGGCTATTGCAGGATCTTGTCCCAGATTGCTGAGGAGCACAATAACATCACAAATGGCTGAGATAATTTTTGCAAGCAATAGCCCAGCAAAGCAATCAGTATAAGTCTTAGGTTCAAATGTACCCATAGCTGCAAATTGACTTTCTGGCTGTGATAGCCCTCACCTTTCTCGAGTGACCCGCTGCACCACTTTGATGCCCCTCAGCAAACAGGTCCTCCCCTGCCACATCCAGCAGTAATGGTGGAGTTGATCTTTGCATGGCAAAATGTGGAGCTGGACCACACTGAACATCCCATAGCTATCCTGGACAAGCACACAGAGCCTGAAGAAGACATCACATTTAAATGTAATGAGAGATACATGTATAAATACTGTCTGTATAGGTAAATATGGTATCAAAATCTCACAGATTTTTCAGTTTCTGGAAAGACAAAAATACTGGTGATGTGCAAAAATGTTCAGTTGCTGTGATTAAGCCTTACAAAAGCAAGGATGACCCTAAACACAGCACAGATCGTCTGGAACCACAGAGAAACGTGGCCTTTATTTAACCCGACAAGTAATTAAAAACTTTTTCTTATTTACATTAGCTTGCAATGTAGCCATTCTATATGATATTTGTCTTAAAAATAATAAAAATATACAATTAATATGATGTTTTAAGTTTCTGTTTTAGTTAGTCCATGGAACACTAAGACAATAGACTGATTTCCATCTATTTTGCTCCCAGTATATGATTTGATTGAAATATTTTTATTTCTACAAAGTCACAGATAAAATACTTTCACAGAATTCAACAATACTTGCAGTGACACACTGACTAAACATAAGACCCAGTACTGACATTTGTAAGTGCCAATACCTGCTGGTTGGTTTGACAGGCTTCTGCTGACAGAAAAGACCTTTGGCCTACAAACTGGTGAGCAGTGAACTATTCAGTATTCCTGCACTCTACTGCTCCCAGTGAGCAAAAAGTTGGAACTGCTACAGGCTGCAGGACCTCAATCATTCAAGCCCAGACATGGCCCTGGTTATACAAGCAACGGCTAAGGAAAACGAGAAGGAAAAATACAGGGAAAAGGAGGAGACCTGACAGTCTGCCTGTCATGCATGTGCATGCATGTGGACATCCCAGACACTGAGAATGTTTTGAGGCTCTATTCAACCACCTGATTGGAACTATAAATGGCTTCTGTTCGTAAACATGAGGTCTGTCAGTGTTTGTTTTGAGAGACAAGAAATAGATATCCAAATAACCTTCTTGACATGACATTTTGTGTGGCAGGCCAAGGTTTTAGCCAAAGATATTCATAGTTGTTTACTTAATTCACAATATAAAATTCTACACTACATTTTAACAACTTCATATGCATATAAGTACATAGCTTTGGACTTTCAACCTTAATGACCTATAAATGAAAGTGTAAAAGTTGAAAAAGTAAAACAGACCCTACTTTTTTAACATGCACTTCATTGATTACATTATTTAGTGACATGATGGGTAACTGGGTAAGTGAGACCATAAAATGCCTAAATGTTAAAATTCCTGCCACAAAGGACCATAGAAATATTTAAAATGCAAAAATACTAGTGACTCTTACTGGACACAGCCAAAATGTAAATACTCTCACAAACAGTTTTCATGTTTTTTGTTGTTTTTACATAACTAATAAATAGTTTGGTCTGTAAGTGGTCACACCATGAAAGATCAAACTATATTATTTTGACACATCAAATGCTTTATGCACAATAATAGAAAACAGAATATATGCAAATCCTCACATCAGCTGAAACCAGAAATGACTTATAACTGATTAACAATTACTGGCGACATATTCACTGTTAATTATCTAATTTAGGGACCAACCAGCAGCTGAGGGTTGTTTACAAAGAATTGCCTCAATAAATTTTACAGAGTACTTGCAACATAAGTGCATCTGCATGCACCAACACAGAAAAAGGTACATAAAAAACACTATTATTGTTCTGCATTTGATTCCCATTTATGGAACAGTTACAAATTAAAAAGACCCTGAGGTTATGCCAATAGAATGGTATCGGCCTGTTCCCAAAATATGAATACAGTTGCTGAAGTTAAATGAGGAGGGATCTATACACATGACGAAGCATGTATGAACTTGAAAAACTCTGCATGACATCTGATAGGAGACTTGACAGACAGAAAAGAAAGGGTAATGATGGTAGGGCACCAGTTTGACATAAACAACCACCCTTCAAACACTTCCTCATTCAGTCACTCCTTTTAGCCTCCACAGCCCCACTTCCTCAAACAGCAACCCCTAACTCCCCAAAACCCTCCCATCGCTGGCTAAGTTTCAGTCACAGGCAGTTTTTAGGAATTTGTTATTGAGAGCAGTCACAGAATTCTCAGCAACCTGTTTTTTTTTTCCAGGAACTACAATCCACCGAGCCTGTGCAAACACACATATGCTCCTCTGCACACAGTCACACAGTGTACGCATGCAGGCCCATGCACATGCACATTACTTGGCAACCCTCTAAGTAAGCGACCCGCACATTAAGAATACAGCAGAGAGGCCTCATTGGTGGGGGGCGGACAGGCGGGATTCCTTCCTATGCGTTGTCCACCAATCAGTGCAGGGAGAGTGATAAACACGGTTGTAACAGGATCCTTGCAGCACATTGTGTTCCTTCTCCACTGAGAAAAACTAGCCTCTCCTCACTTCCTGCAAACAGTTAATCTTCTTGTTTATTCTATTCCGAATTTACGGGAACTTAACATCTTCTTCAAGCATAAATATCATACTGGCCTCACTCCCCTGTGGATGTTAACACAGAGGCTAAACAACAAAAGGATCAAATAGGCCTGCTGACCAGAGGAGTGAGTCAGACAAACTGAGGACACAACATCAGTGGTACAAGCTGTCCTTTTCTTTATACAGAATAGGGCCAGTGGGCTGCGAAGTAAACTAGTCTCCTGTCCACAGAGCAGACAATCTTCTTGGAAAAGTACTACAACCAAAACAACACAAAAGTTGCATTTAATCAACTGAAACTGCCTATACAAAGGCATAAAACAGAGCTTCAGTGATTTTAGCCATTTCAGAACCTCTACATACAAAAACAAAACAAGTATATAAAATACATAGAAGTGAATAAAACTGATGAGTGAGGTATAAAAATGACTTTCTAGAGATGTTCAAAGGTGTCACAACATGGAAGGTCACGTTAGTATTGTGAACTCTAGTCCTAGTGATCCCCTCCTACCCGCTCTCACCTTGATGCTTTCACTAAAGGCTGAGCCTGCTAAATCTGGTTGATGTTAAGTGGGAAGGCCAATCGTGTTTCCGGTCAGGGGGTGGTGTGTTTACCAGCGGTACAGGCAGCATGGCAGGGGAAGTGGATCGTATTACAACGGCCACTCGTTTAGTCAGTTGGCTCGTCAGCTGACAGGGGCTCTCCTTCCCTCACCACAGAGTACCCCTTAGGCCCCTCCATCCCACTCCACTCATGGAAACCAATATTTTTCTCTTATTACTCAGCAAAGGACAAAAACAACAAGCCTGTGGAGGGCGAGGCAACTAAAGGTCATGTTTGCTGGTTTTGCTTCAAATAGCAAATCCACTGAGTCAATAACTATTAAAAGACCACTTGAGTAAATCTTAAAATCACTTCCGCAATAAAAAGCAACAGCTTTCACTGCATTGTAAGGGAAGAGGCAATATGTTTCAGTTAAATTTCACTCGAAAACCTGAGTGTACATACTTTAAAAATCACCAGAATATCACTGTCTCACTGTCACATCTCTCACCCATAATGTGTTCTATTACTGTCTCTATTACCAAGCCTGTCTTGTGCTGTCTGTGAGCAGAGGGTGAGTTTGAATCAAATCAGAAAAACTTTACTATCCATTGCAAAGCAGTTCAAAGTCATCTTTAATATGGCTCACAATACAGTACAGTGGTGCCTCGGATAACGATGTTAATCTGTTCTGGCATCACGGTCTGTATCCGAATCAATCGTTATCTGAAGCGACTTTTTCCATAGGAATACATGTAAAATCAATTAATTCGTTCTGGACCCACGACAAACTCCCATATAAAGTATGTATTACACAACCCTACCAGCACATTTATTCACTATTATTATTTGAAAAGGAAGTTATGTTAATTATCTGAAACGGAATGAATGAAATTAGTTCACCTTGGCTTATGACTTGATAGTGTGTCCGTGGACAATGCACACGTCCATAATTGTAAACAACTCCAGAGACGGGAGCTGCCGGCTCTTAACACAGACAGAGGCTGCTAACAGCTGTTAGCTGTGTCGAGCTGCTGTGTCTGGGCTGGGCAGCACCGTGTCGACACAGTCCAGGCTGCTAACACAGGTGGCTAACGGCCCAGGCTGCGCCGTGTCGAGACGCTGCTGCCCCGGCCATAGCTAACAACATAGCTGGTTCCGGAGTGGAGTTAGCTTACAATGGCAGAGGCTAGGACACACAGGACCACGCTGTCGGGTTCTACATTAAGGTGTTGAGCTGATTCATAGGTGCCGATGGTGAGGCAGTCTTGTTTCACAGCCGGCTAGCGCTAGCTAGCCACTAGCATCCCTAGCACTAGCGGCTAGCGCTCTGACTTCCGGGTCATTCTTGTCAAGACCCAGAAGTGACGCATACGTGACCCGGGCGTAGACACGTCTTCTTTCGTTGTGCGAATTTTTTTTTGTTATGCAGTTCCAATTTTATGCCAATTTTTTCTTCGGTATCCGCATTTTCGTTGTCAGAAGCGGTCGTTGTCTGAGGTTCCACTGTCCACACAAAATAAAACAAGAATCAAAACATAGAATATAGTACAGGACAACACAAAGCAAGATTAAAAAAATGTCTAAAAGAATTAAAACATCATCTAAAATTCCATGGTAAGTTATTTATCATGTTGATGGCAGTCAAGATGAAAAATTTCTTGACAATATTGGTCCTGGCTACAGGGACCCTATAGTGATGGTCTGATGGGAGGAGCTGGAATGAACTGTGCAGTGAATGTGAGGAGTCGTGCCTTTATGCCCAATGGAGATTTGACAGTGACGCCTGTGATGCCAGTTATTGTTTTTTTTTGCATGTTTGATGACCTGTGACAGCTTTTATTTGTTTTTAACAGAAAGAAAAGTGTGCTGGGATAAGATGTACACGAGAGCTGACTCAGTGAATGATGTGTAGGTATTACTATACCTTCTAATAGGTAATGTGATGGTCTGTAACTTTTTGCTTCGTTATTAAGATATTATAGCAAATAATCCAACAAATGACTGCTGTGCTGGGGTTTGATTGACATGTCGCTATAGCAGCAGCTTGCTATAGCGAAGTTGGACTGATTCAGAGCTTCGCATCTTCTATTTATTCAATATGTTCATTGTTATACATGAGATACACTTGACTGCAGCTGTGGGTAAGTATTTACACCAACAACACTGTGATATGACTTTGACACTGCGTGAAGTTTTACTGCATCAGTAAGATAGCGGCTAATGTTAGCTCTCC
>JAQQAE010000859.1:0-28932 GCA_029823295.1 Pseudamia nigra
TACAAACCTCTCTTATCTTTTTAAATGGGTGAACTTGCACATTTTTACATTTCCCAATACTTGTTGTCCCCACTGTACTAACCCACAAATTATTTTTTTTACTGAAATTTGGCAAATGCTATGCAAGATTTTGTCTGTGACAAAAGCACAGATCAAAAGATTATTTTAAAACCTGATGTTGATTCTTGAGGGAAAGAATAAAAGATCAAATAAATTCAAATTGTCAAGGAACCAACAAAATTCATACATCACCTTGTAATTATGAAGATATGTTGCTCTGGAATGAAGACAATAACTGTTACATTTTCTCTTTCCATTCCACGTTTCTCATGCATCAGAGACACATGTCAACATTGATGGGAAATGATGGTCACCTGGAGTGTATCATGTTCAAAAACACACAGTTTAAATTCACTTCTGGATTTCTCATTTGACTTCTTTGTGAGGGGTTCATCTCCCCTTATATACCCTTATTTATTAAATTAAATGACATCATGTGCGTATATCTATTTGTATTTACAATATAAAACAAGACTGATTACAGAATGTACAGTACATTAGGCCGTGGCATGGGATTGCTTTCTCCCTGTGGATAATTGTCTGCATTTGTTACTAATAAACAGGTTTGTGATGTTGCATCTCTCACTGTTTGTTGATGTTGATCCTTAAAGCTGGATGTGAACAGAGTCTTAACCACTGGTTTGCTGAAGATCAGGACAAAGAAATAAATCATTAAAGGAGGAGGAGGGACTGCAAAGGCACACTAGATAGGCTACTTGCCCTTTTTTCAGCTTCGTTCAATTAAACTACACCAGATCTGCCTGAGGACACAACAAACCAGCTGTGGCTGATAGCATCGTTTGACCAATAACCAATCAGGCATGGACGATGCAATGAGACAGCAATCGAGTGCCACTCCATTGATAAGAATCCAGGGAGAGTACTGACAATGATACCATACACACCCTTTACATTTTCAAAGTCTGCTCCCTTCATTCAGACATTGTATTTGTCAAACTGAATTTGTGCCTTAGTTTGAATATTGGTTAAATTCTTCATGGAAACTAGAAATATTGGGATCCACCATCTTTTTACACATTCACGGTGACATATTTTGGTATCAATGTAGCATTTCAGAAACATAGCAGGTAAACAAAAGAATAAAAAAAGCGACAATTAAAACCCATCCTAGGATTGGTGGCACTTCTTAATATGAACAAATGCACACATAGCTGTCTGTCACCCTTTTCAACCTGTTCCGAGAGAAGACACAAAGGGGAACAGACAAAAATAAAAGGAAAACAAGTCCAGCTGGTCTAATAGATGCTTATCCCCTACGTTTAAAATATTGACTGCCTATAGACCTAATAGATACTATTTAATTACTCAGGGAAGTTATTTAGTACCATAAAAAGGATGTCCATATTTGTGGATAAGGTGTGGGAGAGGGAAACAACTCCTCTGATTGCCTCTGCTGTCAATGACAACATATTTGACCCTGAACGTTCTCCTGCTGACCGGTGAAGCAGATGAGCTGTTGGTGACTCGAGTCAGTCTCAGGACCACTGTGGTTTCTCATGGGCTCTTTTTGGTAGCATGAAAGACAGGGAGCACTGAGGCAGATGATGCACACGCCATGCACAGAGTCTGTCCACATGGATTACCACACTTGGCTTAATCAATCAGAGGCAAGGGGCATTGTGGTTTCAGAGCAGGTGCTGGAAGCGTTGACTCGGAGATGTGAGGAGAGATGAATCAGAGAATTGCCCCACTCTCCTCCCATGGAAAAAACAAAATCAGTAGCTTTCTTACCATTGTGCACTCTTTGGTGCCTGGTGTAGAGTTAAGATCCTTGTTATCCCATCTTCACCATTACCCTTGTTGCCTATTGTTCTCTGCTGCATGCCTAAACACTGGAATTAATAAATAAATAATGCTCTACTAGGGGGCACTGTTCACCTCTCTGCACATGGTACTTCCCTGTGCCCTCTAAAACCAGAACGAGGAACTCACAAAACAAGCTCTGCCTTCAGCCAAGACACACCAACATTTTGGATCATGTCTTTGATTCTGTTCTGTTTTATGTAACTCGGTAGGGGGCAAGCATGTCTTATTTTCCCTTTTAAGTATGCATTCATTAAAAGTACTTTTGGACTTATAGTAATAATTATTTTAATTACATCCTTTTAACTAGTTGCATTTCTTTGTTTATGGAAGAGTCTTAGTCTTTGGGAGGGGGTTAAGGGGATTGGGCAGGGGCGGGAGTCTCTTGGCTGCAGGAAGGAGTTGGCTTTCAGTCCTACACAGTCTGAAAGGCCTTGGTCTGGGCAGGGACCATAAGGGTTGGTGGTGTGGGACCAGACATGTTCCTGGAGTTGAATTTGGGAGTGGTAGGGGGCTCAGGGGTCTTGGGTGGCACCACTGTCGTGTAGGCTGGAGGGGATTGAGGAAAGCCTGGAGGCTGTCCATTTTCCTTGAGAGCTGCCACAGCAGGGGGACGGGGGCGGTGACCACGCTGGATACTGTTGTGCACCATGGACTGGGTTGAGGAGGCACCAGAGCGTGAGCTGCCAGAACGAGATGAGGAAAGGGAATTGGGCTTCACGAGCTTGGCTTTGGGGGCCTCAGCATCCTCCCTGTGGTACAAAACATATACATAAAGAGAGTAAACAACTATGGAAAAGGTCATATTCTTTATATTAACTTTGCCATTAAAATAGAGACAAGACACACAGCAAACTGATAAAAGTGCAGCACAGCATGATTCCCTAACAGTATTCTGAGCCCCAGTTCTCATGGGACTCATATGTGGAGGCCTCATATAATTCATGAGATACCCCCCCAAGCTTCAGTTTTATGAAATACATTTGCATGGAATAATGAAATCTGCTGAAATCGCTAGTTCCCAAGATGCAACTGTTGAAAGAGAACAAAGTTTTTGCTGAGAACACAATGAATACTTCTGGTTTATAATTTCACATTTGGCCCCATGTTTTATGAAGGAAGGTTCATAAAAATTAACACTAAACAGCACATGGGAAGAGAAAAGTAATACAAGATTTACAAGAGAAGACATTTAGGGTTATGTTACTTCCCATTAAGAAGAGGCTGTTTCATAAATAGATACATCGGAGAAACATGCCATCAGTGCACAGATATCCTGTCAGACACAAAACTCTTGGGTGTGACTCTAAATCCACCCCCAAGACTTGCGAATCTCTAAAGATAAGGCCCAGCAAAACTTCTCAGACTCTTAACATGGTATAAAAGCAGAAAACACTTCATAACATCTACATTATTCAGCTGATGCTGTCCCTTAACCATGCTGCATGATTCATTGTTACATCAGCAAATATGAGCTTACATTGACTGTGCTTTGTCACAAAAATTATGCTGCTTTTAGTGTCATTAGCAATCCACAGGGTCCAGCGATGCACGCTGGTTTTAGAGCGATATCTCAGCTTGCATAGTAGTATACAGTGAAAGTAAAAAGGAAAAAGGCACACTTGAAAGATAATCGATGAGCACGTTACTGTGTAGGTAAATCTATTTTTACACAGGTAGTGAGAAATGTAAAACCCAGCACTTATAAACTCAAATAACATTTGACCTTATTGGCTGTTGTGTCAGTTTTGATTCATGCAGTGCTTCGTTTTATCACATCTATGACTAAACTAGTTATATGGCACAATATGAAGCTACAGCATAACTGAAATTTACAGCATTCCAAATGTTCCACAGAAGCCTGCTTTGTTGTACATTTATGTCTCCTGTTTTCAGTACATCCAAAAACATTTTCTATAAACACTACATATGAATATGGTCATTTTTAGACTAAATGTAAATAATTAATTGCACTTTTCAAACTTGCAAAATTAATTACTTCCACTCGTCTTTAAAAACTAAGCAAATATGCATTCTGGTGCATGCATGTTTTAGTGTCATGTTTTGTATCATTTCCAAGTCATGAGATTTTATACGGTATGTGGGAACCAGCCACTGTGGGTGTTGTGGAACACCCATTTGCAGGTGCAGCCGTCAGTGGCTGAGGTGGATTATACTTTTGCATTGTTGCAAGATATTATAACTCCATAATTCAGCCCCACACGTCTCAGAGCCTTATCACCTGCAGTATTTTCTCTATATATTTAATACTGCATTCACCAAGAAAAAGCTTGTTGAGTTTTTTGATAGTAATCGGCCATGCCATTTGTGCCAGATTTATATTGGAAAAAATACAGTGAGTTGGAAAACTTTAGAATTAACTAATTAACTGCTAAAACAAATGAAACCTCGACAGTAACCAGCATTATGACACTGATTACTTTTAGAAAACACAATCACAACAGAAAGAAGGTAAAATCACCTGATCTCATTTGGAGTCTCCTCTTCTTCATATTTCTTTTTCTCTTTCTTTCGGAAGACGAGCCAAATAATTAATATTACAATGAGGACACCAAGGGATATTCCAACCACTGCACCTGCCACCATACCTACATCTCTCACATCTGTGAATGGAAAAGAGCCGGAGAAACAGAGACATGCAATTAAAGAACGTCAATTTACCTCCAGTAGCATTCTGTGATAATGACTTTTTGGCCCCTGTAGTTTTTATTTTAAATCTTGATAACACAAACAGTCACGCCATTTGGATCCACTTAAATGCTACATGTGTTTGTGACCCAAAGTCCAAATTCAATTTAACACCCTGGAAATCATACCATTTCTACTGAGCTACAACACCTGTCATTTCCACTCTATGACACCAACTGTCCTGGGCCTCTCAGAAAATCTATTTGCACGTCAGTGAAACATAAATTATGAAGCAGAGGTTGTGACCAGTAGCCACCAGTTTAAGTGTAGTGCAGTCCCTATAGTGTTTGAGCTGCAGTTGAAAACAAAAGGGAGGGTGAAGGAGGTAAGGGGAAAGCAGAGAAGAATGTATTTCCAGCTGCAGTTTGAAACAATAACCATCAATCAGAGTGGCAGTTCTGTATGAGGTGAATGCTATGAGGTCAAATCCCCTTGCCTTCCCAAAACTCACGCTGCATTGTGACCTCAATAGTGCAGTTCTCCTCTCCTACGTCATTGCTTGCTGTGCACCTGTAGACTCCTGTGCTGTCCATGGTGAGATTCCTCAATGTAACGATCTCTGGGTTCTTTAAATCTGGGAGATAAAAATATGAAATACAATGTATGGAATGGACCAACATGTGGATTCTTCCCACACAGCACTCAGGTTTTTATTGTTCACGCATTCCACATAGTAACCAACATCATACACTACTGGCAAAAAGACCGGAGGCAAGACCTTCAGTAGTTTTCCTTATGTTTATTATTTTCAACATTGTATATCAATACTGAAGACATCCAAACTGTCAAAGAATATTTATGGAATAATGTAATAAACAAAAAAGTATTAAACAATGCACAACATGTTTTATATTGTAGATTGCCACGTTTGGCTTTGATGGCTCATGGCATTTTCTCATCAGATTCATGAATTGGTCAGCTAGAACAGTTTTCAGTTCACAGCTCTGCCCTGTGATGAGTAAGTTTGTGCAGTTTCTTGCCTTCTCAGTGTGTTTTACACCATCAGGAAGTTTGCGTACATGTTCGATAGCCCTATTAGTGCTTCCACAACTACTGTACAAATCTGTATTATGGCAAGAAACACTCCACTCCATCACGACTTCAATCATTTTGAAAAATCTCAGCAACTCTGAATACGTCTCCAAGCGCAGTCATCAAAACCATCAGTGACTATGATGAAACTGGTTGTCATGAGGACTGTACCAGGAAAGGAACACCAAGACCTAGCTCTGCTGCAGAGGATAACCAGAGTACAACTACCAGCCCCAGAAAGCTGGGACTGTCCTCATGAAACTCAGTTCAATTCACAGTTCTTAAGATTTTTTTTCCAAATTGACAGACCTTCATTTTTTAGAGTAATGATTCCACTGCATGTTCTGGGTTGTTTAACGTTTTTTGTTCTTTCACAGTTTGGATTACTGTACAATGTTAATGATAATAATAATTAAAAAAAATCAAAAACCACTGATAACCACTTGACTGGTAGTATACCTCCAGTGATCAATCAAATTTACAGGACAGAAAAAAATGAAATTGTACTGTATATTGTTTTGCTAAAGACAGCGTGAGTGATAGACAGGATAGGCTAACATATTGATAGTGCTTATTTAAGGCTGAACTTAATCACACTGAAAACAATGTGAAGATAATAAAAGATGTATATCTGGAGGGGGGGGTGATTGTTTCTTAGAGGCTATCGGCTATTTAATCATCTCCACCATTGACAGACATGATATCACCTTTCACCAACCCCATAAATAATTGTTATTGATGCTGTGTGTTATCATCCAGTGAAAACTAATTAGACTGAACAGGTGTTGTTTGGTAGAGGTCATTAATTTGAAGGTTTTGGGCTGGTCATGTGTCGCTGTGGATGCCAGTTGAAGGCTGAAGGGAAAAATGAAACAGAGATTTGCACCCTGGGGGTGTTTATGCCAGTTTTGCGAATGCACAGCAGAGAATTGCCCGACTATTACATTTTGTTCTATAAACTGTCTCTGTTACTATTTAGAGATATATTTCTGCTTATGATCCAAAAGGAATGCCAGGATCCACACAATGTGAATGAAGTGTGCCTTGGGGCTGCCACTGAGTCAGTGTTGTTTTTGGTAGAAATATGAAGTCGGAGCTGCCAGTCCAGTTCTGCATATTACTCTTGATTTTCTCCACTTTTCACACAATCCAAAAAAAAAACCAAAAAATCAAGCAAGTATAATTCACTTGAGCCAGACTGACATTTTAATGTCAGAGATGGCTTCTATCAGATCACCGCTCAGTGGATATCTCCATGTTTATATAAATCATCCCAAGAGTGTGTAAACTGGAAATCAGAGGGGTAGGTCCTGTTTGATTTCCAGGAAAAATATCTAGTTGCATAATGTGGTCTTCGGCAGTTTTTGGTAGTATTTTTGTGTGTTTATTGCTTAAACACAGTCTAAAGATAAGAAAAGCATGCAGAAACAAATGCCTAATTGGGACAATATGTGCTCATTAACATGCCCTTGAGCAAAGCATTGTAACTAATTATCATAGTGAAGCAGCTCAGGGACCAGCTGTACTGGGAAAATGTTGATGACAGTGTTTCCAGATTTATAAATGTACAAGTGGAAGGAAAAGAAGGCGAGTGAAACAATTTGTCAGACAAATGCAGCCTATAAAATCAGTCATAGCAAAATGAATCTTCATAGAGCTTCTCTGCTGAAAGTTTTATTGAGTTTGAATGGTGAATCAGCACGTCAGTATACTGGCAATTATTTTCCTTACCTATCAATGCCAGGTTTGGCAGTTTGCCCAGACTCTTCCCTTTGTCCAGTACTCGTTCCCACTTGTAGCTGATGGGGTCTGAGCCATCGCTGGACTTGCAGCTCAGCTTGACATCACTGCCTTCCAGGAGTTTACCGTCCATCCAGCATCTGGGCTTAGACGGCTTCACTGCAAAGACACACAGATCAAAAGCACTTTTACTTATTAGCTTTTTTGTCTACACACTGTTGAAATAATCAATCAATCAATCTTTATTTGTATAGCGCCAATCATAATCACCGATTATCTCTAGGCGCTTCAATAAAAGCAATTCTTTTATTGATTAGTTTTTATAATGCAGGGGTTGGTTGTTTTTTTTTTTATTCCTTCTTGTTTATTTCGCTCATTTTCTTCATTTTGCAGATTATTTGTTCTGTTCGTTCATTTTTATGCACTTATTTTATGTTTTACATTCATTAGTTGATTATTTTCTTCATTTGATTAATGTGCTCAAGTTTGCCTTAATCAAGAATAAAGACTTTGCTTATTTTTGTCTTATTAATTTTGTAAATTATGAAAAATATTTACACCAATGAACAAAGTCACGGAAACCACCGGAAGGAGCCACATGTGGCCCCAGAGCCACAAGTTGCAAACCCCTGTTCTAATGCAATATATAAGAACTTTACACTGTGACCTGTTTGACTATATGGTGACATACGGCAGCCACTGTTACAATGAAATATACTGTACAAATTACGCTGTAAAGATGACAAAGATGATGTCAAGGATGCAAAAAAGATTAAAACAAAAGAAGCTGCCAAAAGTCAAAAATCGATTATACAATTCATCAGAAGGGACAAAAAGAATTTATTTTGAAATCCTTTATCTCAAATTACATATACTATCACAATAACAATTTGTGTTAATGAATTCCTCTGCACTACTTTAAAATAAACTAGATTATAGCTTATGTCACTTCGGTCGCCTTATTTATTACTGTAACACGATACAGTAGATGGCATTCATTATTTCAGAATGAAACACATGAACATTGCAGTGGCACAAATAACACCTCCAGATGGCTATTTTACTCGAAAAAAAAAAAGGAAATGTACTGTAAATAAACTGTTTACATGTGCCTTTTCTTTGAATGTACAGTAGCTTGTATCACAGTGACTTCCCAATGCTGGCTGACACGTCACAGAAACCACTGACCCATAGGGAATGGATGTGACCTCCAAGCTGATGGGAGCGCTCGCAGTAATATGTTCTCCACAGGTCAAAAGTTTTGGTCATAGTCCAGTAGCTTGAGGCACAATACCGTATAGCTGCAGCCTGCTGAGCCTGGTATAGCTGCTCTATTTAGAAGTGTACTGGAAGGCATTGCTAAGCTATAAAAGAAAAAAATGAAAATAGCACACAGTTTTTTTCGATCCCCCAAGTGACGTATTTTTAGAGCTGCAGTGAGCTAAATTTAAACATCTACTTTGTATTTTTGTCATGCTGTCATATTAAGGATGCCGCCTTTTGTGCACTGAGCTGCTGAAGCTTTAGTTGTAGCAGAATAATGTGTCTAATAATCAGATGTAGCGAGTTAGTGATGGTCAGTACATGAATTGGGATTGCGCTTGAGTGTATTCTGTTCACACTCTCACTAAGTGACCCTGACGCTGCTCGGTCAGGGTCACTTACACCTAACTGCTGCAAGGGTTGTTGTAGCATGCAACTACAGACAAACATAAATTCAAACACACCTATTTGGCCAGTATGTAGTAAAAATAATAAATCCACACACTAGAATTTGACCATGTAAATTTATACTCTGAGATAAAAACGATGCAGGCATAAATGTACAAACTTGCAACTAAATCTATGTACACAGCCACTGAAGGTATATGCACAAACCTTGGCATGCATGCAAATACATACAGTACACTCTCGCAGTGTCTCATGCCAAGCCAGCTACCAGTTCCGCTGCCAAGCTATTATCTTAGCGTAGGGAGCAAGAGAAAATGCAAATGTTCCTCTCTTTCAAAATCGAAAGTGTCACTGCAAAGCTGAGGGCAATTTGTAAAAATCGAGGCACTAACTCACTGAAATGTCTTTATGGAAGAGAGAGTAGAGTGTGAGCAAGAGGATTAACAGACTGTTCCATTAGAAAACCAATAACTGCGGGTTGAACTAATCTCCCATGATGTTTTAATAAATCGCCTGCTTTTCTGACATTGAGAATGATCTCGCTCCTCCCGCTGGACTTTGTCCCTGGTCTTGATTGTACATCCTCCACTCCCCTTTTGCTATCTGTCCTTCAGAGTTGTTTGGCTATATGCAAGCAGAGACACATATTACCACTGAGATGGTTGCATAGCTAAGCCATTTATAACCATCTGGAAAGCTAAAAGGCCACAAAAATGGGATAAGTTCTACAATGATGACATTGGTATGACTTATGAGGACAGAACAAACAGCCTTAGTTGACTTGGGTTCAGTATAAATAATTTCCTAAGTAGCTTATCTGCAGACTAACAATTATTGACTTACTTTCAATGTCATTTTCATCTCTTAAATTTTATTACAAAATGCCAAACAAAGAAAGACATAGGTCTGTTGTCTGTTTTATCAAATATCTGAAAGGACTCAAACATAATAAACCATACATGGTTTGAACTTAAACTTCATATTTGTCCAAGCATCTCAGACCCTAACTCAATCAATCAGTTCTGTGCTCCGTCAGTCAAATGTTTCTGCTCTCACCTCATCAACAAACCAATCTGAATGAACCCAAACAGCATGAGCAAAATCAAATCACGCTGTCTGAATCAAATTGAATCATTAGATCAGTCAGCATGACGGAGGAAATGTGCCAGGCTAATGATCCAGTGATTAGGTCTGCGTGTGTGTGTGTGTGTGTGCGTGTGTGCATATTGCATTTTCCACACACAAATGAGAAAAACAAGTTTAGGTCTCTCCATAATGTGACCTATATGGCTGCATGCATGCACCTGGATCTGTCTGCAGCCTGTGTGTGCATATGTTCCACTCACCCAGTACAATGAGGTTGACCTGGCTCCAGTGGTACTTTCCCCCAGTCTTGACTTTACAGTAGTATTCCCCAGAGTCAGTCAGCACCAGGTCACTGATCAACAGGGAGGCGTCTCCACCCAGGTACTCTCCGGCGAAAGACAGACGACTTGCCTCACTGCCTGTTGCCTCATTGGTGTAGACCTGCCCCCCAAAGAATGTTATGATCTGGAGACACAGAAGCAAACAAAAGTAGATTTTTTTTTCTTTCTGAGCATGTATTGTGTTTATGACAACTTTGATGAGAAAAAGAGAAGTAGAGGAAGAGATGGAGTTTAATTGATACTGGATTTTTAAAAGCTGATTAAACAGCAACAGTTTGAGGCAAGAAAAATCAATAACTGATTAACAGGCAGATAGTATTCTTGTTTTGCTCCCTGACGCATTGTGCACATGTGAAAATACAGTATCATATCACCTTATTATAAATATGGTCACAATCAAACTCTTTGTCAAAGTAATACATAAATACATTGGAATCACTGAACTCTCTAATCTAAGCATTAAAATCTAGGTATCAGTAACATTTATCTTTTGAACTACAATAAATTGAATTAATGAGCCAAAAAATTGAATTGTCAATCTTTTGAAGTGAGTTACTCCACAGAATGGTTAGCAAATATGTGAACTTCTTCATGATTAAAAGTGAAACTTCATGATATAAGTTTCTTCAGGCTTCTTCAACTAATTGTAAGTGTCGGGAATATTATTTTTAAAGTCAGACTATTAAGTTAAAGCTGTACTTTAATGGCCTTGTGTATTACTGGCCACTATGCACTGATGCCATGTGTTCAATGGGTGTTGTCGACATCAAGTCTGTCTGTTAGTGTCATTGTGCTTGTATATTTCTGGTTGTACGCTCACTGACAAATAAAAAAAAAAAATGTTTTTTGTAGTTTATTTTTATTTTTGGTAACTTTTATTTCTGTTTTTACTGGTGTCCATATATTTTACTATCTTGTTTGCCTTTATGTGGATTTTATTGTACAGCACTGTGGTCAGACATGTTGTTTTTAAAGTGCTCTATAAATAAAGATGGCAGGGTATGGTATGGTAAAAGAACAATAAGGTGTCTTAACCTTAACCCTAAAAGCCTTCCCAATAATGTGCACCGTAAAGTATTACAGTAATGACAAAGCAATAACAATTAAAACAAAACTATGCATACAGTGTACCAACAGGTGCATACACTTTTCAATTTCTTGCTGGGGAATAATATTTTCAGAATGAATGCATTTGCTGAATTCCATTACAGGTGTTATGCTGTTTCTAAGAGGTGAAACGCTGCCAACTGACCACAGCAAATTCAACTGCACTATTTGGTTGACAGATTTATGAAAATGCATTGACGCTGATATTGATGGATATAATTAAATAAATAATGATAAAATAAGCAAAACAAATAAAAATACAAACATGTCTCAAAAGCGGTAAAAAGTACATAATAGGTATTATAGGCTATATTAAAAAATAGAAAGAAAAATATTTCATTATCCTTTTTCTTTTGGTGGTTTAAAAAGCACATTCTCCTTAATTCATCGTCTTTGAGCATATGTATGTCATGGGCTTCTGATACCATTAAACGCATTTTACACATGTCAGCATTTCGTGCTTCCATGAAACAGTCAGCGTCCGTACGCATATCAGCACATTTGTTAACTATGGGAAATACTGCGACATGGTGGTCCCAGGATCTCAATACTACACATACTAAAGATTAATTACACAGTCTGGCTATCCATTAATCGGCAGCGGTGTTGTTGTTTACATTTATGGACATGTGCAGTGTCCACGGACACACTACAAAGTCATAAGCCGAGGTAAGAATACATTCTAAATATTTTTTAGAACTAATTTCATGCATTATGTTTCAGATAATTAACATAACTTCCTTTTCAAATAATAGTAATGAATAAATGTGCACGTAGGGGTGTGTAATACATACTTTATATGGGAGTTTGTCGTGGGTCCAGAATGGATTAACTGGTTTTAGATGTATTCCTATGGAAAAAGTCCATTTGGATAACGAATCATTCGGATACAGAACGTGACGGTGGAACGGATTAAATTCGTTATCTGAGATACCACTGTACATGGAAATTTCAGCATATGATACGTATACAATATTGCAGACGAGCACTAAATATAAAGTTATTTATGTGCATGTTTATGTATTTACATTCCTGTAAGATGCATTCAAGCACAGTATGGTGTACTACAGATACACTACCAGTTAAAAGTTTGGACACAGCTTCTCTTTCAGTGATTTTTATGTAGTTTTATCATTTTGAGCATAGTGAATTAATACTGAAGACATCCAAACGATAAAAGAACATGTATGGAATTATGTAGGAAACAAAACAAAAGAGCCCACATGTTTTATAGTTTAGACTGCACAAAGTAGACGTGTGGCTTTAATGACAGCTTTACACAGTCATGGCATTCTATCATCACACTCATGAAATAGTCATTTGGAACAGTTTTCAATTTGCAGGTGAGTTATTTCACATAATTTCTTGCCTTTGTAATGTGCTTTCCACCATCAGTTGTCCTATGCAGAAGAAAGGTGGGTGCTGAGTCAATAGCCCTATTAGTGCTACTTCAAATACTGTACAAATCCATATTATGGATTTATTAAATACTCAGCTAAGTAAAGAGACAAGACAGTCCACCATTATGCCAGTTAATCCAAAAAGTCATAAGAACTTTGAATGTGTCTCCAAGAGTAGTCATTAGATCATAGGTGTTGTGGTGGTCTGATGGTCTAAAGCACATTAAGAAGGTAAGAAATGCCACGGAATGTCATGAAAACCATTGAGGGTGACTACTTCATGAATCTGATGTATATGTTCTTGGTTGTTTAACACTTTTTAAAAATTTACTACATATTTCCATATGTGCTCTTTCACAGTTTGGATGTCTTCAGTATTAATGTTATTAATGTACAATGTTAACAACCACTGAAGGAGAAGATGCATCCAAACTTTTGACTGGTAGTGTATGTGACATATTACAACAGGGGTGCTCATTACGTCGACCGCGAAGGTAGTGTCCGTCAATCGCGTGACATTAAAAAAAATAGATGACAGCCTATCATCTATCCCGTCACTTGATTGATTTACAGGGCAGCCAATCAAATCACATCTGACTTTTTCTGACACTTACTGCACATGCGCAAACAACCTACTGTATGTGCAGCAAAACGAGCAAGCTAGACAGTGATTTACCTCCAATTATTAGCCCTCGGTTTTTTCTCTTAAACTTAAGAAAGGGTATAAAAATGAGTGGGGGAGCTGGACCAAGTAAGACAAAAACTTATCACTTTCATAGAGAATGGGAGGAGGACGTTTTTTTCCACTATAGTCAGCAGTCATTGTTCACAACAAACTTCAAAAGTGAAAGCCCCCACCGAAGCATCATTCCGGGTGAGAGGAATCATCAGCGTTAACTCAGGCAATGACAAAAAGTGTAGATACGTAGTTAACTGTATTGTGCAATATTGGCTCATGTCTGTGAAGATTCTCAGTCGTCCGGGTCATGGTATTCAAGGCGTGTGGTTTTCCTTCTGTTGACTGGACTGGAAATTTAGTTTGAACACCGGCAGCTGCGCCGGAAGGGCGCCCTCCCTTCTACCGTGCTGCAACGGGTGGGAAAGGCAGAAAGGCCCGGGGAACGTTAGTGTCGATGGGGAGCGGACGATCCCCGCGCCGGGAGTCCTGGAACGTGGGGGATGAAGACGATAGATCCGGTTGCTCCGTCATGTATCGGGAAGCCCCAATAAGTAGATCATTTTGACTTGGTCATTTTATAAGTAGCTCACATGATGAAAAAGTGTGAGCACCCCTGTATTACAACATGTATAGAGAACCTGTTGGCTAGTGTACTGTAGGTCTGCACTGACATTTTTTCTGTCTTCACAACAAACATACAGTATATACTATATATAACAAAACAAAGTACCGAGTACAAAGTGTCTTTATCAGAACATACAGGAGAATATTCTATGTTCTACTTCTCATTTACAAAAACAAGAAGATCAAGACAAACACCCCCTGCAATTTTTCTGTAGACATGTTGCACCACCATAACCTGGAAGGTTTTCATTTTCACCTTTGTTCCTGTTAGTGTCTGATTATTTCCTCCCTCTTTTTGTTTCCCTTTGGTGCTCTCTCGCTTTCTCTCCATCCACATATACAAACAAACACAGCTGTCACAGTGGCCTATTACTCAGGGCAAGTGAGAGCCTGCAGATGGGGACTGCTAAATGCCGGTGCCACAGCACATCAGTGCCTAAGAAACAGGGGCACCTGCTGTGATCACAGGTGACGAGTGGCCGTTTACACATACACTGAGGTACACAAACACTAACTACATTCTAAGCAAACATGTAAAATACAAACACACTATTAATGCAAACAGACATACATAACAGTGCTACAGCTGGGGGCATACAGTGACAAAGCTAGGCACCTTAATAAACTGGAGCATATTTTTAAAGCATCTGCCTATGGGTAAAATTCTGCTACTTTTATGCACTCTGGTTTTGCTACGCATATAAATATAATTGCAGGTCATGCTATATGCTACTGTCTGTGTGTGTTTTCTGAATATGCGTTCATAAGACTAATAGTGAGTTAGTATGGGATGAATGTGAGAATCAATTTGTAAAATGGCCTGAGGCTCACACTCTAGTTTGCAATTGAAATATGGCGGTTTGTTTATTCAATAAAAATGTAAAGACTGTATGCAGTCATGAAGTGTCACTGCCTTCTCTGCCATCTTTAAATGAGACAATGCTGTAACTGGTTCAGTTATTTTTCTAAACTACATTAATTTTGTTTGTAGATTTGTTTTTAATTTGAATTTCTTTGCACTTGTCATCTTTCCCAACAACAAAAAGAGAATAGATGAAAGCAGGTACAGTTAAAAAAAAGTCAATAATTTCACTAAATCTAATTTGTATAGTGAACTGGGATTAAAAAGGGAGAAAAAATGAGAGCTGGACCACCCGATCACTTATAAGAGGGTCCAATTAAAACATATGAGACCATGATGAGTCATGACAAAAGGATATTCAATTAGTATTTTCAGAGAGAAGTCTAGTATAATACTATAGTAACAACTGACAACCCAGAATAGGTTAAAAGTATCCAGGTCATAATTTCCTCCCCCTAGTACTGTATGTCACTGAAAGGATAATAATGTGTGAAAAGGAAACTATGTCATTGTTTTATTTTTTCAGAAAAATGACATCACTCCAGTTTTGCCCTACAGTTGTTGCCATGGTAACACTGTGTTTGATGGTCCTGATGATTGGGAACAGATCTGCATTGCCAGGGATGTGAAGAGGGCCTATGTTTTAAAGTATAAAATAAAGAGTGTCTCTATCATGCCCTGTCTCCAGACCCTCAGTGTCCTGAACATGTAGCCTGTACATTTGCTAACAGAAGCTAAATGTTGACAAGATGCTCTTCCCCTCTCAACACGGCCTTCCAGCAGAACAAAAGAATGATTTATTTATTCAGCTAGAGGCGCAGTCTCTTTCCTAATCAAATTTTCAGACGTTTGATTTTAATTAGTGGTGCCTTCAATGTTATCTTCCCGTTAAATATTCATTGCAATGTGGCAGCCCCCCCTTGAATCATCAAAGTGCATAAGACACTTGTTTTCCCTTTCTTTCACTGCTAACCTCTCTGTTTCTCCTTCACACTTTCCTTCTCTTTTCTCTCCGCGACACTTTTCCATGCTGTACAACACATCAGTGCACAAACAAATAGCTGCCAAATAGAAAGGAAATCTCTTTTTCCAATGGAGATCTTGCAAGCGCTGTCTGTTGTCAGATACTTTGTTCAATTTGTGTGAAGAGAGGCAATGATTTAAAACTGGTGAAATGGAATGTCTTCCAAGGCTCTGATACACCAAACTAAGCTTAAGTTATTTTAAGACCTTTAACTGTTTGAAGCTATACTTGGAACAAAATAATTCAACAGCTATTACTGTATAATTCATGTAGCAGAAAAAAATATATTTGGCCTTGAGATTGTTGTGGGATTCACTAAAACTTTAAGAGCTGCAGTAACTTTTGGCATTGACTTAATGTGCAGCATTACGGCTCATCAATCAGCATGACACAATTGGAGGAATGAAAAATAGTGTGTACGTAAATGGGAGAAACTGAGGGAAAGAGAACAAAGGGATAAAAATACAGCAACAGTAGACAGAGTGCACTTTAAAGATCCCCGGTAAAGGTTAAAAATTTAGCTTGTAAACCCATGATTCAAGGTATGAAAGATGTGCTTCAAATGCTCTAGTAAGCTGTTTATGATTTGCCTGCAGTGTAAAAACAGATATTTACAGTTTTTTTCTACAAATCGGGCTGTGCACTGGAGCTGGGATAAGTATCTTTTTCTTGACATACAGTACAGTGCAAATATCTTAGGCCACTCGGGATTGTTGTCCTGTCTTTATCAAGTTTCTAAGGACCATACACATGCACAGAAATGAGTAACTTTATTCTACAATCAATATGAGGTTAATATTTGCAAATATCCTAGCCTAGTCATTAGCCACCTATACACAGCTGATTATAATCCTTCAGAGGCTAATGCTAGCCTTACCCTTAGCCCCTCTACAATGAGAATGACTGTATGAGGAAATCTGGCACAATATAATGCCACACTAGACCTAGCTGAAAAAAAGACTTGTGAAAGGTGACTTGCTTCTCCAATGGATTTCTAGGACTTTCAGAAATTGTTTGCACTTTCTGTCATGTTTAAGGTGAGATTCCCTGTTGCAACTCGGTAGATACATCAGAAAACATGGAAAAGCATGTCATGGGCATTTTCACCTTTTGGATATATTTTTCTCAAAGTTTAATTTTAAATTTTTTTTTACATCTTTTATGTAATTTTTGTCTTTTAGTGTCTTTTGTGCTTGTTTTTTGTGTCTTTTACATCGTTTTGCACCTTATGGTTTTATTGCTTTGTTGGATATTTTACAAATAAAATAGAACACAAATAACAATTTGATTTCACTTTCATCAGATCAGAAACCGCCTACTAACCTTAAAGGAGTCTTCCATTAAAAAAAAAAAAAAACATCAAGTGGCTCGAATTGAGCTCAGTTTCAATATACAGGATGTTTTATCATTAAATAACTTGGTAAAATGGGATGCAATAGACATGTCTTCTTAAAATAAAGTAATGACTATGAGAACACAACATTGCTGTATTGGGCAGCCTTAATGCACAGTCTACAGAACAGTGACTATAAACATTTCACGGTGTCACACTGATAGTGAGAAGGTCAGGATAAAGAATGGAATTTAATCTCACCACTTTCTGTTTGGAGTTTGGTTTCTGCAGTAGCCACTCGATGTCAAGAGAGTTGGATGATGGGAACTGATGGTGACATGGTAAGGTGGCATTGTCCCCAACGACCTTCTTCATCTCTGTCTGGGCCCCCACTGACAGCAGGCAGAATAGGACTGGAGTGGAAAAGAGAGAGAATAAAGAAAAGAGGAAGAGATGTCAGATGGGGACGTTGACTCCATCCAAACTTGAGACAAGAGACAGATGCCACAGATAGGAAGCTAAAACATGCTGATAGAAGAAAGTGACACTGAAGACGCAGTGAGAGATATGGCTCAGAATTACAATCACTAGCTGAAAGATGACACGGGACAGAAGAGGGATTCTTTTTACATCAAATAGAGTTTGGCATGGGATATCAAAGAAAAGCATTTTGGTTAACCTTTTTTGACAAGGGCAGTCAAATCACATTCATATTCTCAGCGACAGCTTCAGGGAATGGCAGCCTGCGAGGAAAGGTGCTAGGCTTTTAGGCTATTGAGGAGCTATATGGTTTGTTTAATAGTGATATTTACACAACTGCGGATACTTAACTTAAAAAACCCAGAAGGCGTTTTCTGAGCCTGGTAATAAACTTATCCATTTCCTGGGACAGTGATCATGAAAGCCAGTTCCATCATAGCGGTTGATGGTTTTAGGGGCTGCACTTGGAGACACACTCAAAGTTCTTCAGATTCTCTGGATTGACTGACCTTCATTTCTTACAATAATGATCGACTGTCTTTACTCTTAGTTAACTTAGTGTTTCTCACCATAGTATGGATTTTCATAATCAAGTGAGGAGCAGTGGCCCTTATGTCCTCAGGCCCCAGGGTGCGGTTTATGACCTTGCTCAAAGTAGTGATCTGGTGGTGGTTTTCAGCTTCCTGAACTAAATCTACCGCGATTCAAACCAACATCAGAAGCTTGCTTCTGTAACTTCTCGGCTATCACCGTCCAAATTTTGTGATTTGTACAGTAGTAGCACTAGTAACAGGGCCACTGACTCTGTGCTCTCTGCACAAGACAACTGATGCTCTGAAGCAGCCATTCTCACACACTGGGTCTGGACCCACAGGTAGGTCACAGAAGAATTTATTTGGGTTGCAAGACATATTTTCTGATAGGAGAGAAAAATTAGAACTTGTTATCTTTGCCTAAATGCACTTATTTGATAATTAATGTTTATATGTCTTAAAATCACACACAAAAAAATGATTTCTGTACTCTACATATCTTTATAATGGCTCATTTACTTGTTTAAGGTTAAAATGTGGGCCTAAATTTGAAGTCAAAATGGTCAAGAATGTTCATCTGTGCACAAATTCACACTGTCTTGTAATTTTTAAATTTATGATTCAGGTCATGACAGTTTGTCATTTCTAAAAAAAAAAAAAAAACTTTGGGAACCACTGGTCAAAAGCACATAAAAAGACATGGTATAAATAAACCTGACAAGTCAAACTGTGAATTGAAATCTGTTCTGGGTGACTACCTTGTGAATCTGCTTTTGTTTAAAGCTACAGTAAATGTGGCTACTTTGGACAATCTAAAACATAAACCATGTTGACTTCATCATTTCATACATGTTCTCTCATAGTTTGGATGCCTTCAGTATGCATGTACAATCCTAAAAATAAAGAGATAGACAAGATATCCATCTATAGATAATGGATTACACAATCCTAACACACGTACCGAAAAAATTTTAATGTGCTCAGCTAAGAGGTTGGTTTGTTGAAAAAAGTAGCAATTACTGTATGTATGTGCATGTGTGTGTTTAAGGGAGCTGCTCTGGGCACTGGCCAGACTGCCAGGGCCTGTGTCTCAGTGGGGGAGCAGCAAGGCTAATTTATTGGAGGATGCTGGGCAGCCTGGCGGGCTTGAGTGGAATTAGCCAGAAGCATCACAGGGGTTTGCCTGAAGCTGCAGCTATGGATGGTGTTGGTGTATTTGTGTGTCTAGAGGGGATCATCGTGCACTGCTGAGATATTTGACTCCCTCCACCTGGTCGAAATCCTGTGCATTAACTCAGAGCTTACAAACTGAAGTGTGACCAATATTTTTGACTCTACAACATTTAACTTAACTACCTGACTTTAATTTAAACTCTGAATTAGCCAGTAGCTCTCAGAGATTCTCAGTACTTAAAATAAACGTATCCATTCCGGCACAGGACTCGTGCTGGAATGTTCACATTGTGAAAATACTATTACATCTCCTTGTCATCATCAAACTGCTTGAAAGGGGCTCAGAGGGCCAATACTTCATCCTGTTTGCATCGAATCAATAGTGTAGAATGTATTTAAGCCAAAGTAGTGACAGTTTTTATTTTAAGTACACATATTCACTAACAGGGTTCTTAGTAGCATACATATTAGTAGCATTTTGGCTTATTAATCTTAAAGACTTGCACTTAGGTTGGAAAAGATTATTATTTAATTAATGCCCTATAATGGCAAATGATCAGCCAACATACTGCTAACATGAATCCTACTTAGTAACAATTTAATGGCAAATATATGTGCATTAATATAAAGTGCTCTATATGTCCTATATTGTCTTACAGTGGTATAGTATGCTATTCAACTCAAAGCTTCACACTGAAAGAATGCCTTCCTCCCTACCAGATAGTATCAAATGCTCAAATGTCAAACGTCCAGAGACAAAAATGTGGCTGTGAATGCATCAGCACTCACTGTCTGTCCACTTGTTTGCTGCTTCACCCTCACAGAAGCCAACACCCTGTCCCATAAGAGATCTTTGGGCCAATGAAAATGTCAGCTCTGTGCTGTGAAACCAATGAGTCAGTGCTGACGCAGGACACAGAGGCAAAGAAATCACTTCTTCCAAAAGAGCTTCACCCATAAGGATGACATCATTTTGTGGATTTCAGCAGTTCCTCCACTTTTGTTTAAACTCCTTGAGTGCTTGACTATAAACCCTCACTCCAGGCTTCTCACTGTCAATCAAGTTTATAGTTTCAAATTGGAATTCAGCATTTTGACAGAGAGAGTGCTTTATGGTTGGCAGAGTGTTTGTGTGCCCCTTTTGCAACCCAGGAGTGATAAAACAAATTGCTGAGGTGCCCTCACTCTGTTGGATCACCTGCTCAGTTCAAACCATTACTCAGCAGAAAAAAGAGCCACCCCTCGTCACGAACAAGTTCTGGACCCTGAAGGTATCCCCATTTATGATTTTTTAATGCAGTATTTGCAGGGTCATCCATCTTCTAGGCTGCCTGCTGACATTAGTTTGGATCTCAAAAGAGAGAGAAAACTTTGCAGTACAGTGATGGGCAATTTAGTATGCATGTTGGTGAACCTAATGATGTGAGTTAGTGTAAGGTGGTGTGCTTGAAGACCTGGGCCCACAGATTCCCTGAGTACCTCAGGGTACCCTCTGTAATCAGTGCTCCCAGACTCATCAGCAGCCTGAGGCTGAACAGTGTAGCCAGCCTGATAAGACCCCAGTGCTTCCATTCTCACCTCCCACCTCTCTTTTAACTGCCCACTACTTCAACAGTAGGCTCTTTAAATGGAAGAGTTTACCTGAGAGACAGATAGGGCCAGGGTGACCAAGGAAAGAGGGCATCGCAATCTTTTTCTGCAAAATGTACTTGACTTTCCTGCAACCAATTTTTAAAATGACCTTGAAAAAATAACAACTCCTCATAGTACCAGAACTGATGTCAAAAACATGTCATTGCTCAACAAAACAAGGACAGATCACATGCCCTAGATTGAATGTATTTGACTGAAAGAACAGAAAAAAATTGCACTCTTTCTCTGTGATGGAAAGAAAATTGTCTTTATGCCAGAAAGTGTTGGCAGACAAATCAGCGTAAACTTCCACACACAATTGCTGCTCTCCACTTTCCCACTCATGTATGGTGTTCTAATGGTGCTTTTGTGCTGTGGAATAGATGACACAGTGCTCAAAAAAACCAACACCCCCCCCCCAAAAAAAACAAAGAAAAAAAAAACACACACACCCTTAACTGAGTTTGAATTTGGATTGGCCTCATTTACCGTGTGCACAGCTGGGACAGCTGGATCGCAAGACCCCATCATTTGTGTCAACAAGGACTACAAGGCAACAAAAATGATCTGTGGCAGCTTTCTATACAACGTAAAAAACTGTTTTGTCGGTCAACTTTAGGGTGTGACCTTGTCTTTTCATTTGCAATAATATTACCTAATGATAATAAATCTATGAACCATGCTAGCTTAAACTTGCACACAGATAATATTGCTATTCACAATGCTGTCTAATCATTCACATGTCATTAAGAGATTCCATAAGGGCATGGGGAAGGGCATCCAAATAAACATGAACGTCTTGAGAATGTGATAAATGTGGACCCAGCGTGTGATTTGGTAGCTTTTGCCATATCCGGACATATTCTGAGTCCCTCTTTCTTTTTCATTGTCTGCTTCACTCTTAGCCTTTCCAAGCCCTGTGCACCTCAGCTTTATGCTCTCATGGTTCGTGCTAGGTTCAGTCTTCATTCACACGATGAAAAGGGAGAAGCATCACATAATTAAGTAAAGAATGTGGGATCTAACACCAGGGGTTTGGGAAGAGAAAAAGATGCACATTTGACAAAGAAAGAGACTGAGAAGCATAGGGTGAAATATGGAGGAACCAATTTCTATGAAAAGGCCCTAGGGGGAGTTGTGCTCCAGTAAATCCTCCTTATAGAGCCCTGCAATCTTATTATAGTGTGGCCAGTGAGACGGACAGACAGACAAACAAGGCAGGCCTGGATCTTTCACACTGCCCAAAGTCAAGCCCCATATCCCTGCATTCAGCACACTGGCACGGCTGGGGCCTTTGCCACGTCCAAAGCTTATGACCTCTGGTACTCAAACACAGCAGATCAGACAGAGGAGAGGGAATGGGGCAGATGAAGTGGGGTGAGGAGTAAAAGGAGGGATGCAGAGATGGTGATATGCTATATTTTGAGCATGTAGTATCAGTTAATAGTGTAGACCATGGATTTTGCTATCACAAAGGTGGCTTTCACTACAGGTTAGCAAATGTACACAAGGCAAAACATATCAGAGGGACTGCCATTTTATCTTTGCTGACAATTCCCTACAGTCTACATATGCACCGCTGTGGTACACAGTATGTATGGGATACATATATTCTCATGTACATTTTATGGGCCTGCTGGTTTGTATGATTTATGCTTTATGTGAACAAATGTTGTAGATGACCATTAAATGCATCTCCATTATCTGTGCAATGGAGATGCAAGGGAATACCTTTTGCAGACATTAAATCAGTGTCTGAGCACACACACCTGTGATTTGGAGTAACCGGTAAAACATCACCATAGCAGGCAACAATAACAATTATATTCATACTCTGCCAAAGTGTTAGGACTGCCAATTAAAGGCTTGCAAAGGAGCTGAACTAAATATAGAAGGGAGAAAAATGAAAATAGTTTATCCTCTGACCTTCATAGAAAATCTCTGAAACATTGCTAGACGCATGTAACTAGCAAAATCTGACATAGCAAATATAAATATAATGCATCCCATTCCTATTGCTGACTTCGAGATAGTTTTTAGCTGAGCTGGGAACATGCTGAGACGAGCATAGTAATGATGAGACAACAGTGAAGAGTCACAGCTCAGCATACTGTTTGAAAGGCTGTCTGCTCCACCCAATACGACACATTTGTGTGACCTAAATTCCATATTTAAATAGCAAACATATATGCTATCAATACCACCGACATGACATATACATTCAAAGGAGGCAATGTGTGTCTTGACCTTTTCTCTGTTGTCTTTGAGGATTTTGAGAGAGACTTGCTTGAAAATGCCAGAAACCCATTTAGATCTGTCAGCAGACATGAAGCCTTCTCTGTTTGTTCGTATGAACTGAGCGCCTACAAAAACATCCTCCATTCCTCGCCACACTCTGAGGGAGTCCTAATTCATGCAGTCACAGTTCCCTTTTTAATTACACCTTCTTAAAGGGTAATCTCTTTAAATGTTCCAAGTTATCGTGCAGCATTAAAACACATGTTTTGCGTATGGCACACTACATTAGTCTCCTTGTAATTTCAAGGCCCAACTCATGAATATATTTCTCCAGAGAAATTCAAAGGGTCTGTTTTTCTACTGACTGAAGGCTGGATCTTTGAAGGAATAAAATCCCATAATCCTCCTTCTCTCATACCCAGAAACCGATGCCCCCCTCTGCTGACACGGCACTTTTGCCGCTTACACAATACAATAACGTACAGAGTCAATATGAATGAGGGACAAAAAAGAAACAAACTGATATTTATGAAAAGGTGACAAGTAGTTTTTCTACATCACTGAATAATATATAACACATAAAAAATATGCTACTATAATTTAGCTGCTTTTGTGTTCTGTTTACACAGTAGAAGCAAAACAATAACAAATACAGATAGCTGGAGAAATATAAAACAAAAATATGACATATGTACCAAAAATGTAATATTCACACCATTCCAGCCTATGGATTTATTTGTTAACACAGATAATAGTGCTGATCAGGAAAAACAAAACTTACAACACCATCCAAATAATCATAAGATCTCCATATATACGTTGAAACCACAAAATAGCTACTTCATTAAAACTTTAACACTTTCATGCACAGTGTTCACTACGCTGCCCTACAAAGGTAAACTGATAGTAATGAGGTGACATTAAATTTACAGTAATTCCAAAATCAAGGCAAAAAAGTAAATGAAAATTCAACAAAAAAGTGAGTAATTTGACTTAAAATGAATAAAATAATCAGGAAGAAGAGCAGCATAAGACGCAAAAGGTACAGAATAGTAAGGAAAATGAATAAATGTGGACAAAATCAGAAGAAAAATGGACATAATCCAAAAAATGAACAAAAAGTGAACAACATCAGAAGGAAAATGAACAAAATAATAGGCAAAACGAATAAGCGTAAAAAGTGAACCAAAGTACAGTAGATGAAAAAAGAAAAATGAACAAAAATAAACAAAATAAGATGAAAAATAAACAAAAGGGGCAAAACAACTGAGAAGTTGTGAAGGAAAGAATAAAAAAGAAGACAAAGTAACAAAATAATCATGCAAATGAACCAAATTTGATGCAAAAAAAAGCAGTCTACAAAAAAAATTAACAAAAACACACACTTTTGCTTTATATGGTATTAGTTATTCACACATATTATAGCTAGAGTATTTGCAATACTAAATGCTGTTTAGCCTTGTATAAACCAATATAACACAAAATACTATACAAATTGTATAGCTGATTCACAGTTTTGTTTTATACAACTAGTAACTAAAGCATAATTGTGATTGTATTTCACCCTCACATACCCACATGCACAAATTATATTTTGCAAGTACCACAAGGCTGAAAAGTCATGTCCCAGGTATTTTCTTTAATAATTTATGCTTGAAAGGGTTAATAATTTCTAATCAATGATGTGTTTTATAATATTTTTTTATAATTTTAAATTACTTATATCCTTAATGGAAACCACTTGAGCTGCTAGACCTGTGAGTCATTTGCAGACTGAAGGACTTAACTTGAAGTCCATCTCTTCCTACTTTCATCTGATAAAAGCTTCCTAAGAGCTCTAACTTGAGAAGTAACATAAATGAGTTTTAGGGCAAAAAAAGATGGAATGGGATCCTTTCCAAGATCGTCCCTTGAACCTGGAGGGAAAAGGCAAATGGGAAAAGAGATGGAAGACCAATGGGAGTAGGTAAAGCAGATGAAATACCACTGAGGTCTGAATAATGGAATGCCCTGTGGTAAATGTTCACCCCATGGTGTTCTTATTGCCTTCATTAGCATCCCTTTCATGGCCTTGTCATTGCTGTCATGTAGAGTGACGGGGACACTATCCTACTGACAGTTCCCCAAAATAGATTTGAAATTAGTTTCACGACAAGCACTTTTAATTCCCCCAAAGCATTCTGCATTTTCCTTCAGCAAAATAAAAAAGTTGGGAGGAGATTGGGAAAAAGCTAATTACACCATTCCTCAAGGGAGTGAGAATCAGTGAAACCTGCTTACAGTGCTATACACATCGTATCAATGCTGCATCTGGTGGCATCACCCACACTCATGGGTGTAGCTGTCCAAGATGCTATGGATGCTCCATAAATCTTCTCATTTTAGCCTGAAACAGACCAAAGAGCACAGCACTTCTTTTACAGGGCTGTATATGTTTTCCACTCCCATGCACCATCTTTACCCCCTCTGTGCAACATTTTCTCCTTGGCTGCATTTTACACAAAAGAATACAATGCTGAATGTAGGTATTTTATTTTCAAAAATTCTATTTTTGCAAAGAACTGAGTGAGCAGTCTGTGAACTTAATTCTTTCCACCTTTATGTGGTTTTTGTACAAGCCACAGCTAGACATGTGACCAAGTGGAAAGAGTGACAGGCAGAGGGTTTTCATGAACTCCACTCCCATGCACATTGTCTCATTGGCCCAGTTTTTTCCCCCAGTTTTTAAATTATAAACTAATTCATCAGCATGCATCTTTGAAACACACAGGGAATAATCTTTGTGGTGTTAATCCATTTACAGGTTTACGTACAATTTCACAAACACAATTCAAGACACACCTTCCCCCCAATGTATTCAGACTGTAAAAGGGCCAAATGTCAAATGGTGTGTTTTGCACCAGAGTACACGATTCAGTTAAATGAGGCTTGAACAGAGCTTCTCAACATCTGGAAAAACCTAAACAAACCAGCATGCGTTGCACATTTTCAGCATGAGTATCTCTAAAACTAAAGAGAAATACTGGATGCAGGAGAGATCTTGAAAAAAGCCATTACCAAGATTACAGAAAATGTGCATGGGTATGTGCATGTTTGTAAAGGGCACATCCTCCCTGGAGTGCACAGCCATGAATAAACCTGCAGTTCCCCACTGAGAAAACACATTATAATGGACAGAGGGGACTAAATCCTTTGACATATTAAGACACCCTCCAACAAATGCTTCATTTGAAAATGAAACACTATGTGATGTAGCCAAGAACATTTTGCTGAAATTCATTTTCACTAACATGTAGGATCTGAAGAGAAAACAATTGCTTGGTTTGGTGGTAAGTCAGCAGTCTGGACTATCAATCACAAATGACATCAAATCCAGTGAGCAAAATTATATTTGCTGTGATAGAAATGAAATTTGATCTCCCCTCACAAACAAAACTTTGTATAGTTATTTTTTCACATATGTGTCTGTATCCCATCATCTTGTTTCCCTTGGCTCAAATTATTTCTTTGTGTGCGTGACATCACACTATTTTTGTTGGCAGGATTATGGATATAACAGAAGAAAATCTCCTGCGTAAGAAAGTATGTAAAAAAGAAGACTGTTCTTTGCAGAGGTCAAGCACTGTTTGACCATGTAAGCTTGACAGATGGTACAGTGAGAGACATGATGAGCTGTATTCATTAAAACACTGTAGAAGGCAGGTTTGCCTGCTGCTGATCAACTTAAAACTCTCCTGATGGGCATTTGTATCATATGATATCATAAGCACTGTTGGAGTTTGGACAGCTGGGCTAGCTAGCAATAATATGAACTGCCATAGCACCCACAGTGCACATATAAACAGTCTTTTGCCCCTGCCCCATTTTTGGCACATCAGGCAGCCGTGGGCATGAGTCTCTGTTCCCCATAACACAAAATACTCCAGAATTTCCCCAGTTATTTATGTGGTCTAATCTCAATTTGTGGCTGGCAAGCGTGTGAATGAACTTCTCCCACATTGTTGGAGTGGCTGGACATGGGCACTGACCTCAGTGGATCAATACTTAATAAGCTTTTGTGCTGCCAAGTCCATTTTGCTGCAATCTGCAATTTTTTATGTCCATTAGGTTGAAAATAGAGCTGACTAGGTGTATGACCACAGGAAGTGGAATGTATCGCGGTTGCCCAGGCTCTCTCTGATGATGAATGCTTCACGATAGTAAGAGACCCCTGAAAACTTCAAAGATTATCCACCTCACACATTATAAAGTACTACAGGCTTGACTTTTATAAAATGCTATTCAATACTCCAGTGGTGTTTCAAAGAAGCACTTAATGACCTGTGAGAAGACAATAAAAGCCACAGTGGGCAATATGGTTAAGTTTGGTGGCATGCAGTGAACAAGGAGGTTGTAAGGAAAACAAGCCTAGAGCTACAGTGCTATATTTGGAGCAGTACTAAAGCTCATCTTTAGAAGCATTATAACATAGCCCCAGTCTGGACATTTAAGCACTATGTTTGATTGCTCATGGCTGGCACTGACTGAGGATCCTGAATGCTGTCATTCTCCCTCTACTCCTCCTCTTCACATCTCAGTACATGCTTAATTCCATTATTTAGGTCACTTTGATTATTTATCAGTATCTCAAGGTAAAGTTCACCAGGGGTTATACAGTGAAGACACTAATTTACTTGGCTAGATACACAGGAGAATTGAAACTGAACACAGCAGAGCAGCTCCCATGTTGTACATTTTATCAGCTAATTGAAAACAGACGGGACACTAACTCCCTCTCTCCATCCGCCCAGCACTAGTGTGCTGCGTCACTGACATATTACTGTTGTCGCCAGTCCTATGGTATGCAACTGGCCTATCGTTTCACTTGATCGGCTGAGCAGAAAATAACAAAGTCAGGGATGTCTCAGGTATACAATGAGACATCCTCTCGCACTGTTACAGTTGCTGTAGTTTTTGCTACTGCAGCTGCAAAGGACAAGGAAGTCTCCTATATATCCTCATCTGACTGGGAAGGGCACATTGATGGCTGCCATTTCCCCAGAGGTGAGCAGATGCCACGTCTGTTTTGGCAGCTGTATACTGAAAGGTGTTGACTGGTGGGGCAGCTAACTGAGCTGAGTGCTGGCTGCATGATGGCCAGGGCAGTCAACAGGAGCTGCAAGGCTTCCAGGAAAGGCCTCACTTGGGCTCATTTAGAAGAGCTAATGGACCTACCTACCATCTGTCCTTATGATTTGCTAGCTTCACTCATGCAGGACACTAACCTTATCACCTGCTAAACACAGACACACACACACACCCTTGCAAATACAGTGGATCTCAAAAGTCTACACACTGCTGTTCAAATGCCAAGTTTTTGTGAGGTAAAAAGGTGACACCAAGAT
>JAQQAE010000860.1:0-28931 GCA_029823295.1 Pseudamia nigra
GGAGGAGAGGAACAGGTGTGAGGAATGAACACAGGAGGGAGGGGTCGACATCACATCTGAATATACACAGAGAGGGACGTGAACAGCAGCAGTGAATCGAAACACCCACAAACACACACCTACACCAGGTGACACAGAGGGGCGGGGCTGACAGGAGTCCTCACATAAAGTTCTTATATATTGGCCAGTTTAACATACATATAAAAAATATGGGTGTTCCCAAACTTTTGACTGGTAGTGTAATAAGTACTTGAGTATAAAAACATAAAGTACACAAGTAGTGAGTGAATTTATTAAAGCCTAATATACTGTATTCTAACAGGTTCTTTATCCTACAGTTAATAATGACATAAAATGCACATTCATTGCCACCAATAGTGTCAGATCCACAAACTGACAAATATAAAAAGTACTTGTTAAAAACTTGCTTCCTGTGAGATTAACGTGGTTATTTTGTTTATTCTTGTTAATTTCATGGTTACTTTGTTCACCTTGCTAAATTTCTTATTTTGTTCAGTTGTGCTTATTTTATCTATTTTGGTTAATTTATTTGATTATTTTGGCTCATTTTGATGCTTTGCTGATTTTCACTGTTGTCTTAACACAGTATCAGTTCATCATCTGAATTCTTCATCATTTGGATCAAACACAGCCTGTGTAAAAATGACTTGTACTCACTGAGGTAAATGCAACAAGACATAATTATCACCTATTGTTAAACTCTACTACTCTGTTTAATTGGCTACAGTCATGCCTATTGTGTTTGAGATACTTCTACCCCCTCCTTTGGCCTCATCGTAGACATTGTTGAAAGAGCTCATTGCCCTCAGTTTAACATCCTTTACTTCGCATAAACCAGAGGCTGTCGAGATTAACTGCTGGCTATTTCCCATGAGATCTAGCTGTAGGTTAAATACTTATTTTGTTGAAATGGTTATGGAGGAATTTATATTATTCATTCAGAGATTAAAAAGAGTATGTTAAATGGTATATGTCTTCTAGATCCTGCTGTGTCAAACTGCTCAGAGAAATCAAAATCCCAGTTTATTTTCCATTTCATAAACCTTATGTGAATTTGACTGTCATGGGAGGTGAAAACACTGCTACTTATTATTGTGCGAGTCACCGGGAATCTGGTCTTAAATATAGGGCAGATCGTAATGGTTAGCAAAAGATAAATGTGTTGTTTCACTGGGACCAAAGCATGAAAATCCTTTTAAAACTGACATGATATCTACACTTTTACTGCAAATTAGTCAACATATCCAAACACCTGCATGTGTTTTACAACTAAATGCAAAAGAGAATATGATGTCTAATCCATATTTACCTTAACTTGACTAAAGTTGGAACAAAATAAGCAGTAATTTAAAAAACAAAACAAAAAAAAACCCAAATATAAGCATGAAAATTAACAAAAAAATTGGATCAAAGTAAAGAGAATAAACAAAATGACCAAGAAAACTAACAAAAATTGAACAAAATCTTCAAGAAAATCAACAAAAATGAATGAAATAATCCATAAAATCAACAAAGAATGAAAATGAAAAAGCAACATATAAATAATGGTCCCTCCTTGAATCAGCACCCTGGACGATGATGGGTGGATGGATAAAGGTAAGCAAAAATGAAATAACCCTCCAAAATGAACAAAATATCAAGAAAATAATCAAAAAAATGAATAAATACTAAAAAAATAAAATAATAGTTGTTTTTTAAAACAAGAAGATGGCCAAAACAAAGGAACAAATAAATTTAATTAAAAAAAAAACTAAAAAAAACGAAAATGAACAAAATAATTCAAAAAAATAAGCAACATAATGAAGATAATAGTAGGTAAATGTGGATAAATAATTCACACATTGAACAAAATAATGAAGAAAATAAATACAACTAACAAAATTATCAAGGAAATAAACCACAAAGCGAAGAAAATGAACATCATAATCAACGTTATAAGCACCAATAAATAAAATAATTTGAAAAATGAACAGAGGAGTGAATGAAAGGATGAACACATTTATAAAAAAAATTAAAAAATGAAAAGTAATTCACAAAATTAACAAAGTAGTACAGATAATAATAAAATATGAAAAAAGAAATCTGCAAAGTGTACTAAAATATTTTTAAAAAATGAGCAAAAATGACCCCAATAATAAAGAAAATTCATAATATCTGTAAAATCGTATAAAAAATGGCACTAAGAAAAGAAAGTCTCAGAGGAAAAAAAAATGTGGGCACATATACTGAGCTCAGAAAGTATTGAGTTTTAAATTTATTTGCCCTTTGACAATTAAAATATGACCTTTAGCCTTTTTTTGTTTGGTGTGTATCAATAGCTGATATTTCCTCCAGGATTTTATTCCTCAGTCATTCCCAGTCTGCATCGACAAGCGTCCAACACCCTGAGGACATCTGGCCAATGAGAACAGAGTGGATGAAAATGCCTCATTAGTGAAAGTCTGAAATATGCAGCGAGAGAAAGGCTAGTTAGTCAACTGACAATCCAGCACATTAGTGCCAAAAGATTCATGAGAGCACTCACAACTCATTATGCTTTGACACGCGCCGGAGTGAAAAACTAACAACTTCTCAGAGTTTGTTCAGTTGGTAAACATGAGAAATTGTGCAATGCAGAATAAAGAGTGAAAAACAAGGCCTATTCAGATCAATAAAAGTGCTCGTTGTTGTGTACGGTACAGTGGGAAAAAACCGCTGTTATGTACAAAGCCTTGCCCTTCCATCTATCATGCAATGTGTCAATATTTCTGGCTGGTGATGTGGGTTGTGATTTCACAGTACACACTGAACCCCTTGATGAAAGTGGAAGAACGCCACAGGGAATCTGAACATCAGAGGCAGCAGGAACATTCCTTTATTGTACCTGTGCATGCACCACTGCAAACCGATTTTCTCTAGAGCGCATGCCTACACCACAAACCACAAACGCCTTCACGAATGGGACAGTGAAATCAGCTTAGTGCACAAACCTGCTCACTCATTAGATCTCCATTGAGCATTTGCAGCATGACACGGAACGAACTGGAGTCAGAGCTGACTGCTGAATGCCAGTCGAGTTCCTCAAGGCATTCCCAGACACAGAAAGGCTAATGAAGCTCGGCAGTTCAACAACAAACACAGGGTCGTTGCATTTTTTACATTTGACAATTTGTGTCTAATACTGAGCACATCCACGTAGAACAAACAGTGTAAGCTTATTAGACACCTCAGCCTACCAGCTTATATTACATCATCACCCTTTGGCAAAATCTGCTTGATGAAGCTTCTAAGGAAGTTCAATGGAAAATCCTTTGGGCAAATATTTATAATCCATACATAAATCCTGGACTTAGACTTTAAAGTACAAACTTAACCTGGGTCTGCAATCAAACCACTGCCTGTCAGTCAAGTGTATGTGGTTTGATTTTGCAGCCCTGTTCATACTTTACAAAGCTTACACTGTGATCTCTGTCTCACTCCCTTGCTGATCATCACTACTGCAGTTAGTTTCATCTTCTGCCACTGCACAATGTTCTTACAAAATGTCACCTCTTTATGATGCCAAGGCTGCGGTAAGTAAGATAAGTCAAAAATATGCAGATAATTAGTTATTCACAATTGCAACTTATTTCTACTTGGAGCATTCCTTCGACAGCCTCATTTTCTTATTTTTACATTTATGAGATAACCACTAGTCTTATCCAGATGTAAGTCAGTATGCACTGAAATGTCATTCCTGGAGGAAATTGGAGCTGTATCAAACTAATAGAGGCAGAAATGCAGACTGAGGAAAGGTGAAACCAATGTCATAGTTGTAACTGCTCTTAAATGTGAGAAGTAAAAGGAAATGTATCTTTATAAGTTAGTTTTAGAGGTTCACTTTAAATATTTGTTCAAACCATATGTGGCTGTTAGCAAGAACACAATGCTACGGGCATCTACAGCATCACATGGACAGAGAAAATCAATCAGGCAATGCTGAAGCAATGCTGAAATTATGATGATGAAACCAAACTCGTCAAAAGGTTAGTCATTAAAAGCAGGCTTTCATGAAGCCTTTGTGTAGTTCAGGCAGGTGCAGAAGTCCATTGTCAAGCCTAACTTTCTGTCCATCCCTGCCTTGCACACCCGATCACCTGCACCTTTAAATCTGTCCATTCATTCTGTTCCGCTTAGGCAACATTCACTCACCTGCAAATCCAAAAAAATAATTTGTTCCACCTCCACAACCTCGTCCAGCAAAAATATAGCAAACTCAAAAGCATATTTCTTCTATATCATCTGGGGCCATCTATGTCAGGCTCAGATCATCCCAGAGCATGTCCTGAGCAGTGTCACCACCAAAATAAAAATACTGTTGTTATAAACACCCTTAAATCAGACGAGAACGTCCTGTCTGAAATACATTACATGTTTAAACTGTTAACAAAAGAGAAGTGCAACACTGAAGTTCATTATTTTATATTTTATATATAAATTAAGGATTTATACATTGTTGATAAAGCAAAAATACAAAACATTTTTGATCTTACATGACATTTACATGTGAAATTTTACACAACATATTCAATAACTTACAAATGCTTTATTTGCATAAAAAATATAACTCTTTACAAAAGTTTTGTAATATGTACATATTCATATACACAGGTTTTTGAATGGGCTAACAATTGTGTGGAACATTGAAAAGCATTCTAGTCTACTCTGGAGTCTGATGTTAAACTGACTTACCATATACTGTTTTTTGCCGGATGCATTTTTTCCTCATCCATAAGAAATATGAACTTGCAAAATATATTACATATACATAACACAAGATATCTTTCCAAAGAATGCCATTAAGTATCAAAACTGTATAAATGTACAAAATGTAACAGCAATGACAGGAATCAACATTGTGGTACAAAGTAGGATAGCAGCAGTTGCTATACTGGATCACTTTTTGCCAACATGCACAGGTATGAAACTATGAGCTGCATTTCAAACTCTCCCCTTCGTAAATAAACCTTCGGAGTTCTCTTTAATCAGCTAAATCATTGCAAACTGTGCAGATAAATTACAATGATGTACTGGCTTACTAATGCAGTAAAAACATATGCCCATTCCGTATTCAAGGCACTGCAATGATGTAGAAATGTGATGATGGTGTCAGATTCATTTTTCAAATAGATGGACCTTCATGGGATTACAATACTTATGGTAGAAAATGTATGTGTGCAAATTTTTTCATGTTTCTATACATTTGTTGGCAGAAGCTGATGGTTCACAAAGTAAGATATTGGAATAACTATTTGTATCTGTGGGATTCAATAAAATAGGCCAAGGTCGCATATTTATCAAGTGTCTCAGTGTAGGAGTGCTGACTAAGGCACGGTTTCCCAAAAGAATTAAAGAGCAACACACACTGTGGAGTTCATGCCGAACCACAAAGGATGTGAAAGTTAGACTTACTGTCTTAGAACTGCTCTTAAGGCTAATTCACATTTTCAAAACTAAGAACATAAAACCACAGAACTCAGCTGACCTCAGACTGTTCAATGTCTTGAACCATTCTTGCACTTTGATTTACCATCTTCCAGGCTGAAATAAACTTCTGGGAAACCTGGCCAGCTTTGTGTACTGTTTTCCAACCTTTCTGTCTAATAAAACCTGATATCGAGAAGTATAGAACGTCTACTTTGAGATACTTGACATATGCAGGCTCAAGGCTGGGCTGAAGTCCTTCTGAATCTGGCTCATCTGGGGCTCTGGATAAAAGCCAATGATCATCATCTTGAAGAAATCAGCTAAAATAAATAACAAAGACCATTTCTGTAATGTATGGAAGATTAAATAGATGGTTTAAGTACAGCCACATAATGGGCATCATCTAAAATGTACAGTACAGTGTGTGTGCCTCGACGAGACGTGCAGCCTAGTCAGCAATTTAAACTCTCATATTTAAATACATTACCATTTCTGTCAAAAAAAATCATTGCACACAACTTGACAATAAACCCTAATGGTGATCATAGCTCTTATGAAGAAAATATACTGTATTGTTGTCAGAGTACCTGCACCGAAACAATAAAATCCCCAGCATTCCCAGTGGCATTCCAAAAATTGTACTGCACTTCAATAATTAAATCCCTGGCTGTATATTTCGTCAGTAGGAGGTAACATCCAATTAAGAGGTATAATTGACCATATAACTTTGAACAGACTGCAGCACCGATGCTCTTCAGAAAAGCAGTTTATTTTTTTACTTCCTCATCTGCTCTCACACACCCCACTGCTTGGAAAATAGACTCTAAAGAGTACATTGATCAACTCACAGTTGAGAGGCTCCTCACCTCCATGTGAGAAAATAACTCAGTATGTATGTAAAACTAAGACAAAAAAGACTCTAGTTTTGGGCTAATTTCTTGGAAAGAAATTTTTTATCTGGCTTTGTGAAGAAACCCCATAGTATTTTTACTGGAGAGCATAAAATACTCTATTTTATGTATATGCCAGAGGCTCTTTTATTTCTAAAGCCAACACTCATAGAGTGTAAAGAACACTTCTCCCAGCTATGAGAAGATCTGGAAAGGCCTGGGCCTCCCCTTCCTCTCTTTAATCTTTTACTTTCTGGAGACGATCGATTGCAACTGCCTCAAGTGTTTCTGAAAGTGTGCTTTATGTTTCTGACCATTTGTGTCTTTTCATCATATTTATCAGAAACAGGGAAAATATCTATATATATATATACTTAGAGAACAGTGTAGAATTTGTTTTCTCCATCTTTTAGTTTCTCTCTGTTAAACTTGGTGGACATCAGACCATGGTGCAGATGGTGTTCAGATTGGGGTCAAAGCGGACAACTTTCCCCTCAGCAGCTTTTGTGTTGGTGTTATACATGGGGTTCTCAAAAGTGGCTTGACCGTTGTTGTTCTCATGGACTGAGCATCCTGTGTACTGCGCTTTATCGGTTTTCCTGGACAAAAACAGAATGTAGCGTGTTAGATGAGAATCCAACTTCCAATTATCTGTGTGCACTGCTCTAGTAGGTACATGAGGCTGAATAGGACATACTGTTAAAGAGAGAAACCAGAGATGCTTAACACATGGTCACTGGCAATGAACAGAAGTGAAAAAGGTATCACAAGCTCTGTGCATATGAATTGCTCTGCATTCATTAAACCAAATATAGTATATACACTGATACTGAACATAGAGTACAATACATGCTATTTCTAATTGATGCTGCTATGTACAGTGCCATATTTGCTCCCTTTCTGATTTCTTAATTTTTGTGTATTTGTCACACTGAATTTGTTTCAAATCATAAAACAAGCATTAACATTTGTAAAGACAACAAAATACAAAATGTAGTTTTCAAAAGGATGATTTCATTTATAAAGGGGAAAAAGCTATCTGGAACCTACCTGGCGCTATGAGAAATCATATTTGCCTCCTAAACCTAATAAATGGTTATTTAATACTTGGTTATTGAAAATACTTGATTACAGGTGTAATCAAGTATTATATTTGCAGTAACCCACAGTGAGTCTTTTATATCACTGTAGAGGAATGTGGGCCCACTCTCTTTTGCAGAATAATCTCACTTCAGCCACAATTTCGTTGAGGATGAATGACCTTAAACAGGACATTCATCCTCCATTTACACAGCATCTCAATTAGATTTAAGTCCAGACCTCGACTAAGTCAGTCTAAACCTTCCTTTTGTTTTTCTGAGCCATTCAGAGGTGGACTTGCTGCTGTGTCTCTTCCTTATTGTTGACTCATGAACACTGACCTTAACTGAGGTAAGTGAGTCCTGCAGTTCTTAAGAAGATTTTGATTTCTGCGTTCTTTTGCGACCTCCTGGATGAGTCATTGATGTGTTCACTGTGTAATTTCATAGTACTTTGGTAAGTGATTTCTTGGCTCATCGGGTCTTGTAGTAATCAGGCCAAAATGATACTAGTGAAATTGAACTTAGCTTTCCAAAATATGTAGTTACTCACAATTAATTCATTATTTAACAAAGGAAGGCAAATAGTATTTCTCATAGTACCAGGTACATTTGGATAATGCTTTCCCCTTAATAAATCAAATCATCACTTAAGAACTGCATTTTATATTGACTCAGGTTATCATTGTCTAATATTAAAATTTGTTTGATGAGCTGAAACAGTTAAGTGTGACTAATATGCAAAAATAAGAAATCAAGAAGGGGGAAAATACTTTTTCACTGCAAAATAGTAAGTTGGTGACTAACATTTCCTCATGCTTTGACGTCTCATGCGCAGCTACTGAATCCATTGAGAAGCGCATCTGCAGTAAAGCAGGCTGTGGAAGTGGGCCACAGTGTACCATGTACCTTCTTTTTGATGTGCATTTCCTTTGGCTGCATCTGTACAAACATCTACATGAATCTAGGTTTCTACAACTTTTTCATTGTCTCTTACAGTCAGCTTGGGACACAGGGAAACACACTCCTTTTTTCACATGGGACCAAGCACATACAGACTACAGTGGCAACTAAATTTGGCTTCTAAAGTAGTACAGGAGCTTCCCGTATGCACCACGTACCGCTGCTTGTAGAGATAAAAACCAAGACCGGCAAAGATGAGAGCAAAGAAAGGCACAAGGATTGCAACGGCAACAGAACTGCTGTTGGTGGAGCCGTTGGTTTCGGGGTCGGTGAGTGTCACATTCTCTCGCACACTCATACCTGCAAGCACAAAAAGCACTTTTATTAAAAGTGTAAAACAGTGTGTGTTGATGTAAATCAGAATTACTCTCAGAACATCATCATTTTAGGGAAGACAAAAAAGTAAAAGTAAAAATTATACGCATCACTGGCTGATGGTGGTGGTGGTGATGCTGGTGATGGGAAATATGACGATGAGGATGCAGCAGCCAGATGACAACTGTAAATGACTGTACTGACAATCACAATGTTGAGAGGATGGCAACAGCAAAGAGCATGAAACTGGACCACAACATAGAGTACCATAAACATACATTGTATATGATTTATGCAGCTGAGGCCAAAGGTGTCTGATGGTATGAGAAGCAGAATATATACTGTACTGTGTGTACAGAACGGTGTCTGATGTAATACACTGTCTAACTGTGCTTTATGTTGCTTTTAACAGGCTAAATACTAATAGTTTACCTGTGTTTTACTCCAGAAACCAGACTTACTAAAACAACTACTGCTACTAGAAAGGAATTTAAAATATCATTTGAATTTTTACTTCTATTTCAAAGAACTGTTCAACTACTGTAAGCAGCTGCAAAATGCCAGTGTCACTTCTTTGAATACTAAGGGATAATTTGCTTCATACTGAAATAGATGACTGCTTTTTACAGTGAAGCACAATTGGATGGTTTAGTATGACAGCACATCATTCTATGCTTTTATGTGTAAAGGTCAAAATGGAAAACAGGAACGTAATAAATGCAAATGAAATATGTAGTGAAAAATATACATACCAAGTCTTTGTAGACCGAATTGTCCGTAATCTTTACCCTGTATAAAGCCTTGGAAAACGTAGCTGCCTCCTTCTGGTTCAGCTGAAACCTGATAGAAAAAAATACCAAAGGGAATGAGAAACTGTGTTCTGTTGCAACTGCATACATAAAATGTCATTATTCTTGGCACCTAAGGGAGAGCAACATCAATTCTACGCCACATCAAAAAGTACATGCACTGTATTTAGTGCAGGAGTCAACAGACTCTGTCATGCTTCATTCAAAAATAACCACTTTGTTTTTGAACCTCACTGTGGAAGATGTGAAGTATGCTATCAATAGCGCAGCAGTGCGCAGTCACCTGTCACACGTCGTTATTAAGTGGACCCTTGAAGTCTATATTAGAAGTGGGACTTCAATTCATCCAACAAAATTGCTACGCTGCCATTCTAGGTTCCTAAGATGCCAGGTGTGTTTGAGATTATTCAACAAATTGTTAATGTAGGAAATGTTTCAGAGAGCTTAGATGCAAAGCCAGTGTGAAAATATGAAAATAAAAGCAGACAACAAACAGTCCAACTGTCATTTACTGTCACTGTTTCTTCTGATTTATTGTTATATTTTGTTAGCACTATGAGTAGGATGAGAAAACCTAATAATGAGGAATGCTGGTTTGATTCTGTCCAGGGAAGGGAAGGCTAATGCTTGGCTACTGCATACAGTAATCCATTACGGGTAGTCTGTCCAATTGAACACACACACAGTCACAGGTTTTTGGTTGCTTTTTATGATCGCTGACCAGCTGCTTCAAATTCCTGTGTATACTCACAAATCCGTCCATTGCCCAGGTCTCATCAGTAATCCTGCTCAAGGAGCTGTGGGCCAGGGCTCTCATTTGGTACAGCAAGAGCATTAAGCGTGCCTCCTGGCGCTTGTACACTCCTACAAGGTGGAGAATAAGAGGCACAAAGAGAAATGATGTGAATAAAGAGATCAGGCAATGAGCGGGGGAGAGTAACTGATGAAAGCCGGAGTGAAAAAAAGAAAGTGCAGGAGAGAGTAGGGAAACAGTACAAACCGATGAGAAAACAGATGAGGCAACTGGGAAGAGACGAGCAGCTCTTGAGTGGGCAGTTAGACAGTCAGTCACCACAGACTAATACATCCGTCTTTAGAGCCAATAGTTAATTTCCACTCTCATGCATGAGATCTTTTGGTGATTGACTGATTGACATGAGGCACCCTCAAAATAAATGAGAGTGACATGCAGAGGTAGAAAGAGGAGAGAGGGGGTGGAGGGGAGGACGTAGAAGACAGATGATTTATAGATGACTCACCAGAGAGCAGAAACTCCATGCTACTGTCAGTTAAAGATACATTGACTTTTCCCGTCGTGGCATTAAAGCTAGTGACTGTCAAAGTCATTGGCTGCTTTTGGCCTTTGTAATCATAGGAGCCCTTCCAGATGAAATCAGTGGCAAACACATCATCAGGAACTTAAGGAAGGGAAAACAAAACAACATATTATTACATTATGCCATTAAAATACCACCTTCAAAAAGCCAACTCCAGACATATTTAAAAAACACATCAAGGACATAATTTCTATTAATCATGGTGTTTTACATTCATCCTTCTAAAACAACAGGAAATCAACATTGGAAATTGAATGGAAGCTGAATACTTGTACCCACGCTTCATAATAGTAATTAGATATGCAGTGGAATCAACATATCAAACAGCTGATAACAATCTTTTAATTCAGTTTGAATACTATCATATTCCTTATATGTTTTGACAATCTTAATTAATGATAATACAGTTTGAAAGAGATAACTCTGGACTCACTCTGTGAACTCAGCAACACTTTTTAAATACATTTTTACACTGATAAAACTTTTTATGGCACGTTTCAAATACACTCATTATCTAGTCATAATTATTTACTTAGAAATTATTAGTTTTAGACACACAGAGGTCATTTGTGCTACTATCAGATACTAAACCTTGTATACAGTATGTACACTGCATAACAGTCACCCAGTGTTAAGTCACAATAATTTTCAGTGATAATTAGTATATACAAGGTCAAATTTTTGAGGTGAATGGATAAGTTGGAAGCCACATATTACATGATTTAGATCTTGCTCTCTTTATGTGACACTGATTCAGTGAAAGTCAAATATTACAGGTGCATCCATTGTTCATTTAAATATTTGCATTTTGATGCAAGCATAATGTTCATAACATTAAGACTATTGCATTGCATTGCATTGTATGCAATGTGAGGAAACAGAACCAGTACTCAAGTAAAAGTATTGCTCATTTATACTTATAATGAATATTATATTATTTATTACAATAAAGCTATGATAAAGTGGCATATCGACACCCAAATAAAAAAAAACACAAAAAATACATGATTTTCCAAATGGCTATCTGGAATATCAACAAAAAACACAGGATGATCTACTTTGTACAAAATGTGTGGATTATTTTGTTCAATTCTGCTTTTTTGTTGCTTAAGTTGTTGAGTTTTTTCAATTTTGTTGGTTGTACTGCTCATTTTATTAATTTATTTGATTATTTAGTTTATTTTTGCTCCCTTTGTTGCTTATTTTGTTCATTTTTGTTCGGTTGAGCTGGTCATTTCATTTTCAATAATATGCTCAATATACTTAATTAATTTTCCAGATTTAAGTGATTTTCCAGTTTGGAATGAATAAGGTACATCTGAATCAAATCTGAATCTGCTTATTTGATTCATCTCTTGTTCGTTTTTGCTTATTTTTATTCATTTATTTGATTACTTGTGATATTTTTGCTTAGGTTATTTATTTTTGTTCATTTACTCATTTATTTGGCTCCTCTTAGTGTGTCCTTTATGGCTTTCCATCGTTTTGCAGTAAAGCAGCACCACTGCACAAGATGATAAAATTTGGACAAATGAGTGTAAAAATGACTCCTACTCACTGAGTTCTGGCCAAATGTAAATTAAAACGTGCTCTGTAAAGCAACAACTCTCACAAGCACATTTTTTTTTACATGTAAAGGAATAAATGTACTTGAGTTCAACCACCTCTTCTATGGTAACCAGCAAACATTGACTCATTAGCACTACACACAATGTGCAGCTGAGTCTGATGGGAATTACAGCAATTTTGTAGGTTTTGGCTATAAACCAAATAAACAAACTGAAATGTTTATTTGGACAAATTGAATTGTTTGCTCGATAATGGATCTGGGAGAAAAGTAAAGAAGGTAAAGAACTAGCCAAAGCTATTTCAATTAATCCTCAGGGGTTCATAAATGTCTCTACCAAATGTCACAGCTATCAATCCAGCTGCTGAATCCAAATATGTCAACATGGAGGTGGTGCTACTGGAAAAGTCAGGGCAACACTGAAGTCCTGATGTCAAAATTATCCTCTGTAAACTAGCGGGAGCTAAAAAATAGTAGGTCAATCTATATATGAATCTCTGGAGATATTTAACAGGATAATATTTTGACCTGCCGTTGGTGCTGACGACTCAGGGCATCACCTGGGTCCATAAGATTTTTCCCTCACTGCAAATAACTGTATATAATTAGAAAGGCAACATAACACCAGTGGCAGTAGATCTGTTTCCAACCTTCAAACCCCTTCACTTCATGGTTCAGATTTGTACATAAATCATAGATACAAGACAAGATAAATGCCATTTGGTTACTTGATATGGAAATTAATTTAACTAATGCATATATAAGATGCCTTACAATTTTCATTCAAGGTCATTAAGGCTTCAGAGTGTGCTCTGCTTTGATGTCATTAGGCATATATCCCATAATTACCTTTCAGCATATTGTAATTTAAATGTTGTGAGGGGAAACAAGACTTCCATACCTTTTCTAATTTGGATGTAGCCTAGCGAACAGTACCATCAAGTAATGGAAACAATACCACAGAAACGCAAATGCCTTATTATATTCGAAAATGAGAAGCTAATTTGACCAAAGACAAATTATAACGCATACAAATAATTACTGTGTTGCTCCAACAATGTGAAATCAGTGACAGTATTACTTATATATATCGTAGCTATTGCATCTTGTTGAACAGTGGTTTATGTCTTTCTACCAATTCATCAGTCATTATTGAGGAGTAAATACCATATATATCAACTGAAAACAGAAGCTACAGTAGATCTAATACTAAAAATTAACACCAGTGTATATGGTTCCACATAATTTCATTATTTTCATTTACTGTACCAACAACATGCTGCCTTTTATAAATATTAGATAAAAGCATTTCTATGATTACGGTACACACACATTAAGCTGCTCTATATGTCAATATGCAATAAAGTAATGTGTTTCCTGTGTGCAGTAGTTCAAACACTAGGAAAAGAATGTACTGTGAGACAGGATTTATGTGCACAGATGACAAACAGGCTCTTTTGCAACCAAGAAGCAAGACTCTTCTGCAGGAGGACTCTCATGGAATTCAAAACTCACCATTTATTTTGGGGCTTGGTGTTCCTGGTGCAAGTTTGACAGTTTTCTCATGTGATTTGGAACCAGCTGCAGGTGAGCATAAATATGTATGTCAAAAAGATGTAGTGATACACAGCAAGACTTAACAGAAGGGGATGCTGGGAAAGTAAACACTGTAACATGACACTTGTGTTAAACCTTACCATTTACAAATCAAATCTTTTAGCTGGAAATGCTTCCAAATTGGACACATCCTGGTGAACAATAGAATGAAGTAGCGGAAACAATACCACAAACACAAAAATGTCTAATTATATTTATTTAAGGGCTCATTTGATCCAACTTGACGAGTGCAGAGGTTGTTTTTATTCCATTTCAAAGCAACTTGAAACTTATTACGTATAATCATACTTTTACACATATCTTCCCTGCAAAAGCTACATGAAGTAACTCCTATGGTCCAAACGGAGTTCAGACTGAAACTGGACCATGTGACATCTGATTTATTTTGTGAGTAGTCCTGTGAGTCAGACATCGTTAATTTAAAAGGAAATTAAATGACTAAGTATGAACAAAAGTGAACAAAGTAATCAAGGATATTAACAAAATAAAAAGCAAAATGAAGAATACATAAGGCAGAATGAAATATAATAAACAAAATACAAATAAAATCAAGCAAAATGAACAAAAGAAATGTAAGAGGCAAAATGAATGGAAATATCAAGAAAATTAACAAAATGAGAAATAAATTTAAAAATTAAACTGAAGAAGTCAGTCATGTAGCCATGTGTAGGTATGTGTGGGTGTATGTTTATGTGTGGGTTGGGGTGGGCTTATCTGTATGTTTGTATCCATACAATATATGTTTATGTGTCTAATGTATGTTTTATGGTTGTGGTCTTAAAAGCCCATCTAGGGACAGGCATTGGAAATTAGCAGTTGTTATACATGCTGTGATGCATTAAATCAGGAACTATGATACAATCTCAATGTAAATGGCATCTGTCTCTATCAAATAAATAAATAAAGTGACCAAAAAAAAAAAAAATCACAAAATAATAATTAAAAAAACAAAAACAATATAATCAATAAAATGACAACAAGTGAACAAAAATAAGTAGCAAAATGACAGAACATGACACTAAAAAATTAAACAAGGAAAATAATCAGGAAAATGAGCATAACTGTACAAAACAATAAAAAACAAGCCAAAGTAGAAGCAGAATTAAGAAAAAAAAACCCCAAAATAAACCACATAGGAAGTAAATGAACCACATTAAACAAATCAAAATCCTAAAAATAATATAAGTATTAAACTCATTTTTCTGTTTAACCATTTTCGGAGTTACTGTCCTTTGTATATAGTCAAACACTACAATGCTCTACATGTTTTTCAGTCCTGCTTCAGGATCTTTTAATTTCATACTTCTTCACACTTCTCCTTCACTGGCTCCCGCAGACCTCCGCGGAACACGTACCTCTGCAGACAGGCACCTTGCCAGTCCAGCTGCCGTCAGAGCGGCAGACACGATGCTCTGAACCCCCGGAGAGAAAATAACCTGGCTGACAGGTGTACACCAGAGTGTAACCGTAGGTGGGCAGGTCTAGACCCACAACATCAGCATTGGCCGGACTCCGCGGTTGCTTGCAGGAGTGAGCTGGAGAGCAAGCAGAGGGCAGACTTGTTAGTAAAGGTACATCCAAATGGAGCAATACACATTTATGCACACATACACGCAAAGCAAGATAAAGCCGAGACAAACAGACAGGAAGATAATTAAACACTCACTGAGGGGGGATGGGGTCAGAAAAGGAAGACGACATGCATTTTTCAACACAGCTGAGCACAGGAAGTCGTTACAGTCACACTTTTAATATTTCAAACACTTTTTCTGATATAAACATAAACAGATGTGGCTTTTGACTTGTTTTAATTTAAAATGAATCAGCTCAGGATTAAATAACTATTAAATGTTTAAAGCCCCTCATTTTATTTAACTCTAGCCTTGGACTCAAAAACCTTGTGTATTTCATGCTATTATGCTGTGCCAGTGCTCATTAGAATTCAGCAGAAGCTGAAAAAAACAGCTGGGTTGTTTTTGTATTTTTGGAATTAATCAAAATTTCAAGGGCAGGACCAGACCAGAAGGATATCATTGTAAAACAGTGCTGGGTGTCTAATGAAACAGTGCTAATGGAAGTCTTGCAAGGGTGTACTCCATCATAGGCATTTGGTTGTAAGGTCATAAGCACATAGAAATGCTAATAAAACAACAACAGCAACAACATAGGAACAGTATATAGCCTACAAAGCCAACATAACCTGTAGAACAGTCCTTATCAACTGGTGGATCAGGAACCAAGGTTGTGGTGGTGGTGGGGGGGGGCTATTGTGGATAGCCCCCCTATTGTAGGGCTATTGTGGATTGCATGTGTGTCCACCCAGATGTTACAAAGTCCAAAGTCCCTGGACCCAAACTAACCAAAATTGTCACACAGGTTGGCTGGGTAGGGGGAAGAGTTACTATGGCAACCACCACTTAATTTGCATATTAATTAGGTAATTTATTAGGTAGCTACAAAAAACCTATTTGGACTACAAAAACAAGAGTCTAGATGCAAAAAACTTTAATATGTGATTTAATATGTGATATATTTGACTTGAGAACACACAATGACCTTGACCTTTATTTTGACCTTGGAGATCAGTAATATGTGAAATAATTGCACTTTGTCCTACATACATTTCTAGCTATGTAGTATGTAGTTATAGTTGATAATGACATATACTAAATAATTGGGTTATTGTCTATTTAGACAACCTTGGAAAAATGAAGAAAAAAATGTCATGGTCAAAGTCAATTTTCAAGGTTGTACTTCTGTCCATCCCAACATTTGCCTATGTATTTCCAAAGTCCCAGGACCGGAGCTGAACAACCTTTGAACATGGATAGGGTGAAGGGTTACTATGGCAACCACATTCTAATTTGCATATTAGCAATGCAGTCAGGTTGAAAATATCATATACCCCTGGGTTATTGTCTGTCCTGATACTAAATATGTTGTGACCTTCAAGTCAAGGTCATGGTCAATTTCAAAACTGGATGGAGGATTTGTCGTTCACAGCTTCTTCATTTTGTTGTTCATTTTCCTCATTTTTGTTCATTTGTACTCATTTTTGGGGTCACTCTCATTTTGTCTTTATTGTCTCAACTTTTTTTCATGTGGATATTTTATAAATTTTCTTGGTTATTTTGTGTTGTGATTTGGAATGCAGAGATGAAAATATCTATATACAGTATGTAGTTTTAAATATATTCATTTTATATGGTTGCCAATTCATATAAAACAATAAATATTAGTTGTGATTTGACGATCAGTGGATAATGAACCGCTGCTATGAGTTTAAATTATGTAGAAAGGATGTTAGACATGGAGATTTCTTATATCTGGTGATTTTCCCATTCTGTTCTGGAGTGTTTAGGTCTACTATGCAAGTTAGTGATTACACGGTTAACTGGTTTGCAAAATATCTTTTTAGTTTTGAAAAGCACACCCCACAAGCATTGGCTGATTTAGAAGCAAGGCATAAATGGTTTTTCTTTGTGCTTCCAACTATCAAATATTTTCATTTTTTCACATGAGTGGTTTGAAAATACTTGATAAATTAAACTCTCTACTAAACAAAAATACATGCAAATCATGCTGCCCCACCAAGGAGCTGCACATTCAGGTGCCAAGGAGACAACAATACAAGTGAAAATAGTGAAATTATTTTGCAGCTTGTGACTTAAAAAATATAACTTAAAATGAGCCACACCACAAGTCACAGAGTTAGAGAACCAAATTGGCCTTTCATAGTATCGTAATGACATTAGCGGCATTAATGTGTGGAAGGGGTCCGGCCCAGGATGAAGCCTCTTTTTAGGGCTTTATGGAAGCACAGACTTCAGGAGATCTCTTGTAATAATCTAGCCAGTATCTGCAATTCTGCCACTTTTAAACCTTTTTAAATTTGTCACTGATGTAGAACAGTGTTAACTGGTGTCACCTTGTGACCCACATTTGCCAGTGGTCATCATGTTGTGATCCGCTTTTAGGGTTCAAACCAAGCAAATATACATTTACTGGTCACTTTATTTTGTACACCTCGCCAGTATTGGGTTGGATCTCTTAGGTATCATACGATGGTACACTGTGGTCATAACAAGATGGACATGGTCAGCAATGATTCTCCTGCAGACTGTGGCATTTGAAAAATGCACAGTTAATACTGCAGCCTGAAATGTTAATACAAGGTAGGATGGAGCCATGCTTTCATGTTATTTATGCCATTACTACAACATTCAAATGTTGCAGCAGAAATCATGACTCACTAGACAAAGCAACATTTTCCAGACTTCTATTGACCACTTTCATTGAGTCCATGTGAATTGTAGCCCATGTGCTTCGAGGTTTGGCATATTGTACCGCTATACAGTAGTTGCTTTTCTACATTCCTCAGTTGTAAAGAATGGTCATCTGAGTTACTGTTGTCATCTTCTAAAACCAGTCTGATCATTCTCTTCTGACCTCTGGCATCAGCAAGGTATTTCTAACCAGAGAAATGTTGCTCACTAGATATTTTGTTTTTGCAGACTGTTCTCTGTAAACCCTGCAGACAGTAGATCAGCAGTTTGTGAAATACTCCAGACCATCTGGCACCAACAACCATGCCATGTTCAAAGCCATGTAAATCACCTTACTTCCCCATTGTCATGTTTAAACTTCAGTATGTTGTCTTGACTGGGTCTACAAGCCTAAATGCACTGGAAAAAAGTGACCAAGAATAAACAACAACGATTGACCAAAATTATCCACAAAATGAACAAAAAATACTCCCATTAAACAGTTTACATTAATATTTTGTTGTTTTTACTAGTTGTTATGATCCTACTTTCCTAAGGCATGGTTTTCAGCTCAGGGAAAAATACTGATGACACGCATGTCGGAGGATGTGGGCATGGTTTGTAAACTCACTCTCATCAAAGTAAGGTGGCACAGTTGTGTGAATGTGGGAACTCAGACACAGGAGAGAATGGATTGAGAACACAGCTTGAGAACACAGCTTTAGAATTCAGAACTCAGAGACACCTGAAGAGAGTTTTGACGCCAGCACCTCGACAGAGTTGAAGCAGAGCTGAAAGAACTAAGTCATTTATCTATGAACCAGAAGTATCAAACTTTTAAGCAGCACGCTGACACTATTTGTATATATATATTCACCTTAAAAAAACCTCTGAACTACATCACCCAGCGTCCCCTAGTGCCGGGGTGATTGAGACCGGAAGAAAGTGCGCGGACCGCCAGAGACGGACGCCGTGGCTGGTGCTCATTGGATTCCAGATCCAGACGTGTGTCGGCGAGTTCTTGCAAGCACACACTACCATCCTTCGTAGAACAGGGCAAAACACCCCACCCAGGGCTGGTGTAGCACATAACTCAAGTCCTGAACACATGCAGGGTTCAATGAGGTTTAGTTATGGGGATTTATCTTGGTATCTTAGTGAACAGGCTCGGGCCTCGGCGTCTGGGAATGAACTCATACCCTGTGTAAGGTAACTGGGAGTTGAACCGCAACACTAGTACATTTAAATGGTCTGTAACTTCCAGCTCTCTAAAAACCTTGCTCTACACAAATAAAGACTTCTTTTGTTCATTTTGTAAATTGTTTTGTAAATTTCTGTTAATTCACTTGACTTTTTAAATTACACATTTTGCAACCCACTCAGCACATGTTCATAAATCACTTCTAGGTCTCGACCCCCCAGTTGAGAGCCACTGATCTAGAGGTTCAAACATGTTAAAGTTGTGGGTTGAAATGAAGCATCCCCACACTCAACTTACACAGAAACTACAACCGTTTACTCCCAGCGGAAGGACATTAATGACAGAGAAAATAGACAAGTATTGCAAGACACCCAAGACTTTTTCAGTGACGTGATGAATCAATTTTTAATCCATAGATAACTGGGTAAATAATTAAATAAATGTACTTCTCGCTGTCTGAGCACAAGTCTGTACACCCCATTTAAAATGACAAACTGTCAACACATGTTCAGGATGGTTGTAGAGTTTCTAGACCATGAATACTGAAGACACTTACAATGAGGATGAATTGTTGTATCAAAGACATGTCATACCCCTCACCAAGTTCTGTTGACAGTCCCATGTTTACTTTTTACACTTCAAGTATCACAGCAGGCTATTCTCCTGAGAATACAAGAGGCCTTGAAAGACACTCACTTTTTCTGTCACAGAGCAACATATAATGTTCTCAGTTCAAAGCTGGTTCATCTGATGGAGGCAGAGTGTCTGTAAGGAACAAAGGCAGACAGAAGCCAACAGAGGCGGACACAAAGAAAGAGCCTGCTGATTGATTTCTGTGGACGACAAGCCACAGACAGCAACAACATGCTGTGGTCAGAAGGACAATGTTAACATCTGAAATAGCTTTAGCTCCTGTTATATGGACAACAGCATTCTTAGCATTACTTACAACAAAACTGAAAAAGACTAGCAGCAGTTGTGAGATTGCTGTGCCGGGTTCTGACAATGGAATAGAAGGTAGTTTAAATACTTTACAGAACTCAAGTGCTGAGCTGAGCAGTGCAGTTCAACTATTCCCTCAAATTTACAGTGCTTAACAAATTTATTAGACCACCTGTCCTATTTGTCTCAAAGATCAGCCGGTATCATAATGTGCTTCAATGCAGACTCTTTCTGAATTCACGTTTTATAACCACATTTCAGCCAAAACAGTGTTTCTTCTGTTTAGGAATGGAAGTATAAAATAAAAATGTGCATTACTATTTTTCTGCTTTTTTGTCAAAAATTGGAAAATTCACTGATAACAACGACAATTATATTTTAGCATTAAAAAAATGATGTCAAATAAAGCTCTTGTGTACACTGGCGGATTAACCATTTCAAAAACATAAAAATGATTATGGTAAATACTAATACTATTAATTTATGGCAGCTGTGGCGTAAACCTCACATTGAATTGTGGTCTAATAAATTTGTCATTTTCTGTAAAGCACCAGAATTTGACCCAACAACACTGACAGATCTAAAATTTTACTGGTGCTGTGAAACTTAAAAGTTGCCTGTCTTCAAAGTGACATACAAAGTAATTTGGGGATTTGGTGAGGGTAGCTAAAATGTTAATCTGATGAAGGTAACATGATTAAACTCCAGTGATACTAAACGCTCACTTATGGCCATGACAGCTATTATGTTTATACAGCTTTGTTTCAGCCAGTGCTGCAGAAATGGCTGGCTTCACTTTAAAATCCAGTTAAGTGGCTTCACAGTACAGATTACCATTTAATCATAGAGAAAGGTATTTTAGAGGATTTATGGAACTGTTTTGACCAAGGGTCAACACAAAGTGTCAGAGCCATACAAAAACACTCATACTCAAATACATATACATAACCACAGTTTAGGCTCATGTATTACAGCCCGGACAGGCCACTGGGTCTGAAATGCCACCTTCAGGGCTGTATGTGTGAAAAACGAGTGAACAAATAATCTAATACATCAATGTGCTGGAGGAAAATGCATTGTTTTTTCACACATAAACAAACTGTCCTTTCAGATTATATTCAAATAATGTAAAAACCAAAGCTAATGATGCAGTTGTGTGAATGACTTTCACTGTTCGATATTATGTTAAATTTATGACTTAATCAGTTAAACTGCTTAAGCCAAAGGCAAGTTTTTCATTTAAAGCAGTAGTATTTAGATCACCAGTTACAGCATGGTTCTTCTTTGCATCCATAATTATATATCCATAAATCAGTTGCACATACTAATGTCAACTAGTAGTGTTGATCAATATATTCTGCTATGCAGCGTGAATGTGAGCATTAAGTGAACCTTATTTGAATGGCCTGCACACAAAATTTTAATTATAATATTTGATCTGACCTCTTTCTCTGCACCTGTTAGTATGGGACAAATTACCTCATCTATTTTATTAGCACACATGAAGCCTAGTGACCTTTAGAAGCACTTCTGTAGTTTTGAAGGGCATTTGAATGTAAAAGTAACAAACTGTACACAATAAATCTGGCAGAGGGAACCAATTAATCACTGTCTTCAGCTGTGTATTTACGCCGCCATCAGTTAACAAATATTAAGATTCGATTTCTCTGTCCTAAATAAACTAAATTAAAGAACATATTTATAAATGTCCAAGAGAGTGAGACTGATTATTTCCAACATTTTTCAGTTTTAATTTCACCGGCTGCAATCTCACCATCAGCGTAGAAGAAAATCAATACATTTTTAAGCTGCCACTAGAGGTGATGGATCAGAGCCAGAGAGCAGCTCCTGAAATGATATAACCTCAGCAGAGACACATGAACCTGGCAAAGAAACTGCACCTGCTGAAGAGGGCAAGTCAGGAAAGTTAAAAGCTTCTTGAGCCTCTAAATGAAATCCACCTGGCTGTCACACTGTCACTACAGCAGGTGATTTTACAACACTCCAAAAGTTACACGCATTCACTTTATGAATGGTAATTTCTACAGAGGTGTTGCTCATTTCCTAAGGCAGGGCTTCTTAGAAAATGAAGTATCTATTAACCCTGCACACAAACACTAACAATTTAAAACAACCCTGTTTAAAATTGTTAGTGGGATGCAGAATGAATTTGCAAAAGCAATTAATCTGAAGCCACTTTGCTGTGCTTTGCCTGTCAGTAACATGCTGAAGATCACGACCCATATATTAAAACCGCTTTTATGCAGCATTAATGAAATCTTCACTTGAATTTCCATTACAATGTAAGCTACATTATTATGCATTACATGTGTTGAGACCTTTTGGAGCACGTATTTAAAACCTTAAAGTGACTTTAGGAAATGTAATTGAAAGGTTACCAGTTTAGCCCCATGTTTTATCTGGCACCTTTGTGGAATTATCATGTAGACTAGTATTCCACTTTTTCATCAGAATATTCAAGACCAAAAATCTCTGTTTCAGTCATTTTATACATTTAGCTTCCCACAGTTATTCTTCCTAACCTGATACAGCAGTAAAAATCTACCCAGTGAAAAGACTTTTGTCCTTATAATGAAATATGTGTCTTTTTTGTGGAGTTTAAGGGGCTTCATTATATAATTTCAGTAACTTAAACTTTGACTGCTTTTCAGTGTTAAGGGGCCTGTCACAGTGCTGGCAATAAATGCCATTAAGGAGTCAGGGGACAGATAAGCTCCTGAATCATCCCTTAGTGAGATGGATGATGGCGTCTACAGTTTGCATATACAGGAGGATCAGAAAAGGCACATGATCTGTTGGCTGCCAGAAGTGTAGTTTGTAGGAGTATTTTTGGATCTCAAGAGTTTTAGACCATATAAAACTAGGATATATGCGCACTGAATAAATTATATACATATTGTGGTTTTTATTTACTTATACAAAAATTGCAAAGCTGCCACAGTGACACACAGTAGCATGCATTATATCAACAAACCTAATGACTGATACTGACATTGCAAATACTTTACAGTACAACACAATATAATTTAACAGCACTCTACAACTGAGGCCACTAAAATAAAGGTCAGTCAACATCGCTCAAAACACAAATGCATAATAACCTCAGAAGAGGTGGAATTAGTTGCAGTGCCGTTGATTTTTTCATCATACCAACTAGAGAAATGGTACAATACAAGGGAGGTAAGGCCATATTAAAGGACACACACACACAAACACACACACACACACACACACCACCACACACACACACACACACACCCCCACACACACACACACACACACACACACACAGAGTATAAAACTCCCCATCCTGTACTAAACCACAGTTGCAAACATAAAGAAGCGCTGCAGAGCGGATCAGGAACTGAATGAAGGGTAATACAGAGTTTTGCTTCCTCAGCACAAATGCCTTGAGGATAGTCAAATAGGTGATCATTCTTGATGTAGTTAAGAAATCAAGATTACAAAAAAAAATCACTTTTATCCACTTTTCACCAGCTCAAATACACTGCCTGGTCGAAAAAAACTCACTACCTGGATTTAACTAAGCAGACAGGTAAGAGCCTCCAATTGGATAATTACTGCACGGGCAATAATATTTCAGCTGGCAACAAGTTATATAACCTTAACTGATGCAATGAGTAGCTTCTCATTTCTTAAACAGCCATATCAAAGACACATCCTGTGGTCATGGAAAAGATGTTAATCTGTTTCAGAAGGGTCAAGCTATTGGCATCAAGCAAAGAACATATCCCAGGATATTGCTGAAACTACTAAAATTAGGTTAAGAACTGTCCAACAAATTATTAAAAACTGGAAGGATAGTGGAGAACCATCATCTTAGAGGAAGAAATGTGGTCAGAAAAAAAATCACAAACAGTAGAAAGTGAGAAAGTAAGAGCATTTCCACATGCACAATGCGAAGTGTTCGGGACTAAACAGCTGTGTAGCCTTAGGAAAACCACTTACGAGTGAGGCTAACTGGAACAAAGCTTTCAATTTGTTTGGGAGCATGAGGATTGGACTCTGGAACAATGGAAGAAGGCCATGTGGTCTGATGAGTCCAGTTTTACCCTGCTCCAGAGTGACGGGCATCAGGGTAAGAAGAGAGGCAGATGAAGTGATTTACCCATCATGCCTAGTGCTGCCTGTACAAGCCTGTGGCGGCAGTGCTATGATCTGGGGTTGCTGTAGGTGGTCAGGTCTGGGTTCAGCACGTTATGTATCCAAAGAATGAGATCAGCTGACTACCTAAATATACTGAATGACCAGGTTATTCCATCCATGGGTTTTTTTCTTCCCTGATCACACAGGCATATTCTAAGATGACAGTACTAGGATTCATCGGGCTCAAATTGTGAAAGAATGGTTCAGAGAGCAGAGAGCATGAGACATCATTTTCACACATGGATTATCTCCACAGAGTCCATACCTTAACCCCACTGAGGATGTGCTGGAGAAGACTGCACAGTGGTCTGACTCTCCCATCATCAATACAAGATCTTGGCAAAAAATTAATGTAGCTCTGGATGGAAATAAATGTTGTGACAGTGTAGAAGCTTATTGAAATCATACCACAGTGAATGCATGCCGTAATCAAAGCTAAAGGCGATCCAACAAAAATATTTTTGGCCAGGCTGTGTGTTTAGTATACATAGTCCACAGAAAAGCACAGAATGTGTAGAATTTATATTTGGAATATTCCCATGACACAGCCTCTAGCTGAGAAGGGGCTCTGCCAACCACTGTGTTAGATGACAGCTCAGAAAAATGCACTTGGTGAAGCAAAGTGACTGGACTCAGCTGCACAGCCCTAGTTTGCTGTTGGTCCACAGTTCAAGCAGTTCAAACAGAATGACAGTAATCACAGTCAACATCACACTCTCAAAGTGACTGGGATGGCAGGCCAGTTGAGGTGTTAGTTGCAATCTACTCAGAGGCCAGAGGTTATGGCAGGAAAAAGGGGACAGATAGAGAGGGAGAAGGAGGAAGAGTAGCTACCAGTATGGACAATCACTGAAAACATGGCAGAAAGGGGGTAAGGAAAAACAAAGACATAAGAGATAAGGAACAATACTCACGGATACAGGTGGGCTGCACGCCGGTCCAGGTGAGATCAAGCAAACAGAGCCGAGTAGTGGAGCCTTGCAGAAGGTATCCCTGCTGGCACTGGAAGTCTACTCTGCTGCCCACCTGGACACAAACAGACAGCACACAAAGCAGAAAGGGTCAATACACTGATGCAAATGCCAATAGGCTTCGAGCATCAAATCTAAAGAGCTTGGAAAAGATACTGCACAGTATTTTTTTCTCTATTTAATGATTATCTGTAGTTTGCTGAGGCAGATGGAGACTATTCCTAGAGGCGAGGGCCCATGTTTGTGTTCTCGAGTGGCATTAGTGGCATTAGGCAACAGGCATTAATAAGTAAGGAAGCTGACTTTTTGGTAAAAAAAAATGGACCCAAAATATTTTCTGTTCACTTAATAAATGACTTTCATTTTCAGGCCCCATCCCAGTCGACTGTTTAACGACACCACTGATGCAGAGATTTCTCATTCACTGGTGTTGAGTCATTGGTGAAGTCGTTTACTAATGCACAAATGCACGGCTACAGACATTACAAGCAGTGATCCAAATAATAAGATGCTTCTGGTTTCATTTGGGACAATTTCATATCAGATATTCTGCTAAATGTTTTGAAGAAATTGTTTGCACTTAACTTATAAGTGACACTCTAAAAGCAACAGGGAGGAAATAAAATCATATATTGTACAGTACACCAGCTGAAAACATCTCACGGGAGCTACACACCAGCAGTCATCCCCATTTCTTGGACTGTGATGCATTTTAACATTGCTTCTTTCATACACAAAGAGCACATATTATATACATTATTGATTGATATATATATATATATATCTTGTTTGAGCCCTGTCTTTTCATCGTGGTAGAGAAAAGCAGGTGGTTTTCTTCTGTGCAGCCACCTGGGATGAACATGCACTCTGTGCACTTCACCCTTGCAGCCCAATAACATCATCCAAAGGAAAAAAGGATAACTCTACCTGAAACATCCGCTGCAAAGTACTAATCTGAAAATGCCCTAAATACAGGTAGTCAGACTCACAATAAGAAGTCTTTTGGAATAAGCCCATCAACGGAAGACTACTCAGTTGCCTCCCCTCCCAGTACTGTATTACCTTGCATACATGAAACAGAAACAACAAGCTACAACTTCAACTACATGGTGACAATTACATGTTTTGACGATTTGGATGTCAACAATGTGCAGTTCGACAGGCCTGCTTGCAGTGATCTAGTCATTTGAATACCAGCACACACTGTGACTACCGTACTTTAAAGTAGGGCTGTCAAATGATTAAAATTTTTCATCTAATCAAAAGGCCACTGTGGATTAATTTCGATTAATCACATTCATACTCATTCATTGTTTTTTCCTTTTGTGGGAGCAAAAACACCCAAGACAGAAGGTGATACATATACACTACTTTACATGTGTTTATTTAACTAAACAGTGGCTGCAGGAGTAGCAAGATATTTAGATAGTTAGTGTTACTCACTGACGTCCAGTGGTCTCCTGTCAGGACCACTGGACATCTTTATTTTCTTTTGAGTTTCATAGAGCCCGTGGATTTTCATCATTACGGTGCTTTGAACAAAGCATCTTGAGATACCTTTGTAAAGCCTGTGTACTCGACGATATTAACCGGTCTGCTGTTTTTTGCAATCCATTGTGTCAGTTTGTCAGAGGTAGACTTATTGAGGCCCTCTAATAAGAGATCTGGTCCATTTTTAACTTTTCATTCAGTTAATAAGATATTACGGCAAATAATCCAACAAATGATTACATGTTGCTAGAGTAACTAGTCTTTTGGTGGGGTCTGTCCGAGTCAGACCTTCATATCTTCTATTTATTCAATATGGGCATAGTTTTACCTGACATACACTCGACTACAGTTGTGGGTAAGTGTTTACACTAACAATGCCATAATATGACTTTGTTTAACACTGCTTGGTGAAGTTTTAGCTCATCTAGCGGCTAAAGGCTAGTGATTAGTTAGCTTTCCTTATGCTCCACTGGCACCATCGCTGTTTGTCCAAATATGGTTGCATCCTGTTTTTGGCTCCAACATGTTGTCCAAGACGACACAAATACAGTCTATGGCACAGACTGTCCTCGAAAAGTCGAACCATTTCTGTTAATCTTTCGGTGTTTATGGTGCGTTCTGTTCTTTTTCTTCTTCTATTCTTCCGCCACATGAGCTGTACTGTGCTAGAGTGCCCCCACAATTTCCGGTGGCACTGCACCGTTTTCAACAGTGCATTGCGCATGCATTAAAATTTTTAATCAAATGAATCATGCAAATGAAGTAATCCTGATGAATAAGTTAATTTTGAGAGCCCTACTTTAAAGAGAAACATGCCAGGAAGTTCCTCCTTTTCCAGAACAATAATGGTAAAGCCAGAACTTTATGTAATGTACATTAACACAGCAGAGCTGAAAGCTTTAAATTTTGTTCTGTTTGATACTGTTTTACTTTTTCTTCCTCACAGGCACTATAGGCAGACTACTTCAAATACTGATTGGCATACATGGTATTATGTCCGTACATAACATATTCACTGTACTTCTCAAAGACATACGGTGGTATGAAATCATTTTCATTTATAAATCGGTAGGTGCTTAGATCAGAGTTTGACTGTTGAGACGTTTTCACAAAGATTTTAAATTGATGCTTCAGTGAAGTCAGCTCAGGATTTTGATCTATCAAATAACTGATGGACACATTAATATTTCAGCAGTGAAATGAGGTTTACTGGATGAACAGAAAATGTCCAATATGCATCAAACAAAATTAGACAGGTGCATAAATTCTATTCTATTAAATTTGTATAGCGCCAATCATAATCACTGATTATCTCTAGGCGCTTCACAATTTGAGGCTGAGACCTCATGACTATATAGACAGACAGAGAATCATTTGCTTTCACAACTATGGACAATTTAGAGTAACCAATTAACATAGTACATGTTTTTGGTTAAATGTGGGTACCCCAAAAAAAAAAAATCAGATCAATATTTAGTAGAGTCTCCTTTTGGAAAAATACCAGCCTGGAGGCACTTTCTATGGCCTCTAATGAGTGTCCGGGTTCTGGATGAAGGCATTTTGGACCATTCCTCCTTACAAAACATCTCCAGTTCAGTTAGGTTTGATGGTTGCCGAGCATGGACAGCCCGCTTCAAATGATCCCACAGGTTTTTAATGATATTCAGGGCACTGGGATGGCCATTCCAGAACCTTGTACTGTACTTGTTCGACTGCATAAATGCCTGAGTAGATTTTAAGCTGTTTTGGGACATTGTTTTGTTGAAATATCCAGCCCCGGCATAACTTCAACTTTGTGACTGATTCTTGAACATTATTCTCAAGAATCTG
>JAQQAE010000861.1:0-28924 GCA_029823295.1 Pseudamia nigra
TTGGGAGCGGGAAAGAGGGAAGTCTCATTTTAATATATATGTTACGCCGGTTTTCCCTAGGCTGGACGTAACACTTGCTTCACAGTTTATTTAGAAACACAACCACTATTTGTTCATTCACAGAAACTTTTAATTTTGTGGAATATCTGGTGATGTTCCATTCCATTTGGATGCATTACTGTTTATTAATTCATTATTATTTTATTTTTTTCAAATTCTATGCATATTTTGTTAATTTTCTTCAAATGGGGAACATAAGTACTTGTTTATTTTCAGTGATTTTTGTTTATTTTACAGATGTTTTGGTTAATTTTAGCTTTATTTGTGTGTATTATTTCATTGCTTTTTAATTAATTTTCTCAAAATTTCTGTGCATTTTTTATTTTTAATTTTTGGTTAGTTTCCAGCCATTTTTTGTTCAGAATATGGAATTTTTGGTTTTGTTCATTTTATTTTTGTGTATTATTTTGTTTATTTTCTTGTATTTTGTTCATTTTATCAATTATTGTGTATTTTTATTACTATTTTTCTTTCATTTCCAGTAATTTTTGTTCATTTTATGGATTTTTTTTGGTTTTGTTCTGTGATATTTTGTCTTTTTAAAACCATATTATTGTGTTAATTTTCTCAATTATTCTGTGTGTTTTTTGTTCATTTTATGGATTACTTTGCCATGTTTTGTTAAAATACCATGTCTTTCCATTGTGTAAAACACAACTATCATTTTTTAAAATTCATTTGTGGATTATTTTGATGTTTTGTCAATTGTTATTACTTTATTGTTGATATTAATGGTCATTTTGTTCATTACTATTTTCTTCAGTATCTTGTAAATGTTCTTGACCATTATTTTTATTGATTTAAAAAAAAAAAAACTTTTGGTACTTTTTTTGGTCATTTATTTTAAGGATTATTTTTCTTCAGCTGGAAAACACACCAATTATTTCACTACATATCACCCTCAGTGTTTACATAGAAGCCAATTTTTCAGTGAGACTCCATTTATATTGTATCACTTGTAAGGCCTTGAAAACGCACTGATTTCCATGTTAATTAAGTAAAATATATGACAAAGAAACCAAACCAACAGTGTCATCTCAGTCTTTACTTAAACAACTTTGACAACCTGATATGGTAATACAATGAGTTGAACCACTGTGCAATAGTAAAACTCAGCATCTGAACACATGCCAGTACAGACTTTGAAATAAATAGGACTTTAATGCCATATGTCAGTATGTACAAATGTGATTACCATCCTTACAGGCTATTTACACTAGACATAGGTGACAGACTCATAAGGCGTTCATCTCAGAAGATTATGTAACAAATAAATTGGAGTTATGTGAAAATTGTGGCTCTGAGGATTCATGAGGATCTGGGGAAAAACGGATTCAGAGATGCAAAATGAATCCTGAACAAAGTAACACCTACAGAGGAAATGAAAGGCTGCAATCAGCCAAAAACATCACATAACAAATCAAAAGAATGGACAGGCTTTAAAAAAAAAAAAAAAGTTTGATTGGCCTTTTAAATCAAACTTTCCCAGCAGGTACTATTATGTTAAAATAATAAATGACCGTGTTAAAATATAAATAAAATCTATGTTTAACATTAAAAACTGTTTAAACTCAACTACAGAAAACCTGCTTAAATGCAGCTTTAACCTGGAGAACAGAACCAGCTGGTATTTATTGAACTCCTTCCAAATAGAAATAATAAAAAAATAAAATCAAGTAGCTGAAAACAAGAAAAACAACAGGCAACTGGTACTGAACGATCAACATTCACTTCAGTCATTCTCAGGAATATGAGGTCCATTCATACCTCGTCATTCTTAAATCATGTGCACACACATGCAGGCAAATATTGCAACTTAAACTCATACTGCGAGAAGTTATTTAATATAAACACATCCCTTTTAAAATAGAGTACATTCGGAGAAGCTATGGTCTGTTGAGGACCTTTTGTCAGGGATAGTAGTTTTCAGAAGAACAGTGGAGCTAGGAATATAGTTTATAGTTGAGGTCTAGATAGAAATGCATCTGCAGTGACATTCATACAAGCACAGTACGGAACAGCTTTAGGCACATGCAAGTATGCGGTAGGGACGTACGCGCCTACTCACAGATGCATCCGGAGCTGCGAACTGGAGAAATGTTAAGAGTACAGTCAAGTCTCAAGTTTAAAAATCCACACTCTCAAAACAGGCACACTGTCCGCTTTTACTCTCAAGCTGCCTTTCATTGTCAGGCGCACACTTCGCACACAATGCAACGGTCTTCCGAGTCGTCTGTTCCCACGTGAAGCTGGCTGGATAATACTTTGAATTGAGGTTTGTGTGGTGTGAGGACGCCTCACACGCTCAGAGGCAGCATGCCTGGTGGAGACACGGCACGAGATGTGGCCATGGAGGTTAAAGGGCTCGGGTCCAGTCCGTTAACCGTCCTGCAAGCACCAAAGCAATGAGGACGGTATTAGAAATCACAGATGTATACACTACCAGTCAAAAGTTGGGATTAAATTCGCATGAGATAATGAGAATGGGAAGACGACGGGGAAAGGAAGCTACAGACTCACGTTTTGTCAAAGTAAGTGGTGTGCAGAGAGTGAGAGAACTTGGTTGCGTTGCTGTTAATGAGTGTGCCATTTTCACTGGAGTAGTTTTTTCTTGCAGCTTGGTCTTTGGCGAAGTTCCTACAGGCAGCCAGTTTTGACTCCAATGCCTGAAGACAAAAAGGAACCACAATCTGTATGTGGCAACATCATCAAAAACTGATTCTTCCAGGAATGATGAGATAATGAGTATGTTTGGTATTACATACATGTTTCTATGCACTGTATTGACACATCTGCTCAAGTTGTTTTCATTTGTGGATTACACAGGTTGATCCGTAATCAATACATGACAACTGTCTTTTCATTGTAGGCATCTTCAGTCCTTCAGTATTGTGATTCAAACTCAATAACCCTCTGCAAATCCTGGAAAACCTCAACACTGTATAACATGCGGTTATCAAATACCTTGCTAATGAAGAATCAAAAGGAAATTCACAGACAAATGACTGACCTGAACTTTCTGACCACCTTGTACGTAATGAATTTGATAACTGCACCATATTCATCATTCAGTCTTCATGTTTTCATTGATTTGTAGCGGGTTTCCTAGTTCAAAACACAATCCTCTATTGGAAACTGAGCTGAGTTCTATTCACTTTTTACACCCCTTGAAATAGCATATTGAATTGCATGCAAATATTACTGTATTAGTATGACATCTGGCCACTTCTAGCACACTGCATAATTGGCTAAATCAGCATATAGTAATTTCAAACACAGCAGTTGTTCTCTTTATGGTTTCCACTCTTCTCTGAATCCCAAACCCCTATCAAACCTTTTCCCACCAAAGCAGTTCTGGTTCTGGACCTCGCTTCCTTCTAGTAAATCAGCCCATTTTGACAGGATTTGATAGGAATCTTTCCAACTAGAATTTGGCAAAACCAGAACTTTCCATGTTGGTTCAAGTGAAAACCTACTACACACTGGCCCCAGGTTCTGAACCAATTTATTTTTGCTTGAAACACTTAGGATGGCTCATAATTACATTTGCAGCTCAAAATGGCACTAGTTCCACATTGATAGAAACTGAAGCTGTAAATAATGATTCTTCTCATTGTTGATTACTTAAATTAGGTGTTTCATTTCAGAAGCTGAAATCACAGTTGGACTGTTTAGTGTAAAGGTACGTTTTGCTCTGAGAGGACTGAAAACTTCTCAAAGTAATTATTATCTGAACAGATCTGGATCAATCTAATAACTGACATCTAATCAACATACAGAGGTGGAAAAAATAAGCACAGTAGTCAGTTAAAAGGATAATACCTACCCCAACTTTCCTCAAGAGGTCTCCAACAATGTTCAGAGCTGTGATCCTGGCAGAAGGCGTCAGTGACGAGCTGCCACAGCCATTGGTCAAAGCTACAGCACAAAACCCAGTTTGAACATTTGTGAAATTTTTGCCTCATTTCACAGAGAGAGACTGGGGGTAAAAGGAAAGACACCCTCACCTTTTGGGTTGATGAAGGGGTACTCTATGGTCTTTCCTACAGGTGTGGCTGGCAGCGATAAAGAGGCCTGTACAGCAGAGTCCATCTTATCAGTGTCTAAGGTGGGTGAGCTGGGTGCTGACATGCGGTCTGTGGTCCTCTCCCGTACTGCCAACTCCTGTCTTAGGTCTAAAGAGAGAAACCTCTATTAACTCCCTCTTCGACAGTGTTTACATGCACAAACGGTTGAAAGGCGGAATCCTGTCTGTACCTCGTGCTTCATCTTTCAGACGCTGCACAGACACAAGAAGAGACTCCTTCTCATCTAGCTCGCTTTCCAAGAAGGCGTTTCTCTCAATGGCCTGATTTAAACGACCCTCAAAGTCCTCAAGAGACACTATTGTTGCCCTGTGGGAAAAAACAGTTAATAACTTAATATCATTTACATTAATCACATGTCATTTCTGACCTTCAGAGGCAATGTGTAGTAACTATACAAACATTGAAAATGAGAAAAATGATGTTAAAGTCTTTGTTAATTTATGCTTACTCTTATTTTTTGTTAGTCATCTTGATTTATTTTGCTCATTTCTGCTCTTTTTGTTTCTGGTTTGTTCACATTGTTGATTATTTTCTTCTTTTTTGCTAGAATTGCTTCTTATTTTGTTCACTTTTGTTGATTATTTTTGAATGCTTTGTTCAATTTGCTTCTTATTTTGTTCATTTGCACCTTTTCTTGATTATCTTGACCATTAATTTGTTTATTTCCTCCTATTTTTGTGCATTTTTCAATCAAAACACCTGGCAAACAGAGCCAAAAAGCAGTAAACCAATGTCTTACTGAACTTTGCCTCATTTCTCTGCATGGATTAACTGCAAATTTGACACTTTGTCTTCTCCGAAATTAACCTAGCCTGATTAAATTAAAAATAAATTAGATGCCACAAGGTCCAATTCCAGGTTTAACTTAATTGTCTGGATGTAGAGATGGTGCAAGTTGCCTTTGTAGGTCAGTATAAACATCCACATGAGAAGGATTCTGTCTGTTTTTTGGTGCATTCTGCTCTTAAAAACTTGCTTCACATTGACAGAAAGATATGAATTATACATTTGGTCGCAGTGTGCTATGAGATACACGGCACCTGGACCAAAACGCAGCTCATCAGTCTGACCTTTTCGCTCTCTCCAAGTCATCATTGGCCTGCTCGAGCTCCCGGACGTATTTGTGGAGCTGCTCCTTGATGCTGCGTGTCTGACCCAGATCGTCCTCCAGCATGGATATCTGTTTGTAACTCTGGGCATACTGCTGCTCCAGCTTCTCCTGCAATCACAAAAAAGGGAGGCTTTAACAAACACAGCGGCTAAAGTATTGTGGAAAATAATCAGGGTTCTTACTCTTTTCTTACAATTGTTTTCCAGCTGCTACTGTATGACAGACAAGTTATTACACCTCACACTAATACATCCGACATACGTGCAATGTTCACACTCACGGTCCAACACTAGCAACACTCTGCAACTGAAAGTCACTAGTTTAGCTTCTTAGGTGCTTCTTTGGAAAAAAAAAAAAAAGTATGAAATCTGAAAAGTTGCAAAAAAATGATCAAAATAATAAAGTAAATTAACCTAAATGCACAAAACAACACCAAAAAATTACAAAAAAAAAACCCAAAATGAGCAAAAATGAGAAAAATAATCAAGTAAATTAACAAAAATGAAGACAATAACACTAAAATTTAACAAAAAAAAAAAAAAAAATCAGCAAAATGAGAAGAATGATCAAAATAATTGAGCAAGTTAACAAAAATGAAGAAAAAAACAACAATAATATTCCAAGACAACTTAAGCTTTTCCAGGACATTTGACTTTTTTTCTCCTTTTCCATATTTTTCCATGTCTGGAAAATTGGTCAATCATTTTCCAGGTTTTCCAGGATGGGTGGAACAATGAAGAGAAAATTATCAAACAGATTAAGAAAATAATCAAGAAAATGAATAAAAAAAATAGTTTCACTGTTTCCTGGGTTACTGCTCTTTGTCTTTGCAAAGATGCCTTATCACAAATATTTGAGCTGATCCTGACATTAATCCATATATATTAGAATTACTTCCAAACACCCTGGATGGATGTAATTTAACCATTTTAACCATTACATTGCTTAAAATACATGAGATTATTTTAAAGATTGTTTGGAAGAACCATCAGGCTAAAAATGTCATAACTGCAGTTATTTATAATTCATACATGAAAGGGTTAAGTATATGTTGCCAATAAATGGATCCTCTTAAGCATCAGGCTTATTATTAAACTATTAAAAGGATGTGATTAAGATGTAGATTTTAGTTGCAGTTGTCATAGTTTTCTATTTTCTTCCTCTACATCCTAACATCCAATTAGAGGGTGCTGGAGGATTACCTCAGGTCACGCCTTACTAACACCTAACACAAGACATTGGACCATACACTGATGGGATAACCTCTTAAGTAACCACAAATTACTTACAGACCATGAAAACACCAATCTCAAAATAACCTCTGGGATAATGCCCAGTTACCTTAAGATTGGCCACTTCATTCTTCAGCCTCTCGTTTTCAGTTTGCAGATCTCGCAGTCTGTGTTCAGCCTGACCAAGCTGTGCCTCTAACTCAGCCTCCAGCTCCCTGCTGCCTTCCTGAAACTCCTGCAGCTCCTCCTGGGCTTCCTGGTAGCTGGATCGTACAATCAAAGGAAAATCGTTGTCAAACACCAGCCTCCACTTTCACCATCACATTCATTTTTGTGCCTTTGATTAAGAGCAAGCTGGGAATAATGCCTTTAGCCCTGTAAGATCAGCCAGGAGAGTTCTAGTAGCATCAATGGCCAGAAATAGACACAAAGAAAAAGCCAGACAGATATTTGGAGATTTCGAACCTTCAATCATGTGTCTGTCAAAGAGAAAGTGGAGTATGGCTTAGCACTGTCGAGCGAAGCATGCTAAATATACAGCCCTTAAGAGACAGCTGCACAGTGACAGTAGGTAGTTTAATAGTGGCCTTGAAAAACAGGCATGTTGTCCATGAGGGTTAAAGGGCAACAGATGAAAAGGAACAAAACAGGATGAGGATAATTAGCTAAGAAACAAGATTAATGTTCGCACTGGTCAACACAGGAGACCACATTTCATGTACTTTTGACATCTGTATGTTTATGTGTTTACTGTGAAGTAATAAAGAAATGTCATTTAGTGGCGGTTGAATACATATGTGAAGTACTGTATATTTCATATTGTGATACTTAATGGTGATGATTGCGATAGACATTTTTCTCTTACCTCATTTTTGTTAATTTGATTTTCAGTGACTTTCACAAAATTAAATCAACACAATAAATTAATAAAATATTTTAAAATGTATGATAAAATGTTTATCTTTTGTGTCTGTCATTTAGTCTTTTACTTCACTTTCATCTTTTAAGCCTGTCTGTGATTTTCATCTTTCATGTCTTTTGCCTGGCCTTTGTTTTGTAGTGTTTTTTATGAATTTATTAAAAAACTGAGTGCAACTTCACTCAGGACCAAAATTCATTCTTCTGACTTGAATAAAACAACAACATTTTTGGCCCTATTGCCCAACTATTTCTAGTTAGAGTCTAGTTTACTGACTGTTGAGGGTGCACACACATGATGACACGGTGTTTAAAGCTGTTGAGATCAGCGGACACCCTCACAGTCTCTACCGAGCCCTGGAATCCGTGAATCAGTTGTTGTACCGGGTCGTTCCGCACATACCAACAACACAGAGGCTGCTTCATCAGCACACTGGGTCCTAGAGCTCCTAGGCTCACCAGTGGAGAAGTCAGACAAACTAACTCACTCCCTAACACTTTTAAGGGATTAAAATGAGCTGTGGTGGACTGGCGACTCATCCAGGGTGTACCCTGCCTTCGCTCAAGTCACCTGGAATAGGCTCCAGCACCCCCCCCCCCAACCCTCATGAGGATTAAGGGGTAGAAAATGGATGAATGGATGGATGGAAAATGAGCTGTGATTTATTCTCAGTTATTGAGAATATGTATTAAATATCCATGAATGTCACTAAAAGCAAATTGTTCATTGGTACAATGGTACAGTAGCAGCAATAACAACACGACTTCCTGTAGGCAGCTTCAAATAAGTGACTTATAAACATGTGAAATGTTCAAAGTAAATACAATTCTGAGTAAACACGTGCCCCTAAACATGTGTGAGGTAAGACAAGGCTAACCACTGTATACACTAGGAGTTATTTTTTCCATGGCTTGATGTTTTCCCCTGATGTGCCCGCAGCAGGAATGTCTTAGGAAACCACTGGGATTCAACCCTCTGTGTAAAAACAAATGGCCCCAAAACTTTTCCAAGGAAAGACAGACAGACGGAGTTAGATGTACTACTGCTGCAAATCCCAACATCAGCTGTGGTCTCTCTTTTAGAAGTCAAAGATGCTGTCATTTCCTCCTGAGAAAACCACAATGCTTGTCTGGTCACTTGCCTTATATGGTTGTAAACACAGACACAAGCCTTTTCCACCAAAATGACCAGGCACACAATCTGTGTGCTTTGAGTCCACTACACCCTAAAGTTCCAGGTAATTTATTCAAATCAGGCTGATGACACGTCATCCACAGTAATCTATATCATACCTTGTTTACAGTGTTGGGTAGAGTAAACAGAAACAGCACTGAAGTAAAATTGCTGTTACTATATGGACTTGGACGGATGAATGGTCCTTTTTTCATTTCTATTATTTTATAGATGTTGTCCTGAACCCTGCACTCAGTCTCGTGTGTAATACTTGTGCTTATATTTTGATGCAATGCAAATTAACAGATGACATAAGGATGGAATTTGTTTAGTAAAACATCAAACAACGGTACAAAAAACAATGTACCCTGAAACTAAAAAAAACAAAAGAGTGAGTGAACGGGCTGGGGTCAGAAAGTTTTTTCACACGGGTAATTGTGGTGGACACGCACAAATACTTTTCAAAGTTCTGGGTAAATGAGAAAACTTCCTGCTGTGGAAAAGGGGCTAAAATCACAAATCCTCTGAAAACATGACTGATGAATAGTTAGAAAGACCAGATACTCAGAAATATAGCATAAGCCAAACAAAGGCAAAATGCGAAAACTCTGCAAACAGGGAAAACAGAGACAAGTGACTTGTTAAATTTTTTTCATGTTTTTGGTTAATTTTTTAACACTTTCTTGAATGATTTTGCTTATTTCATTCATTTTCTTGATTAGCTTGTTCATCATCTCAATTATTTTGTTCATCATCCTTCATTTTCTTAAACAACTTGTTTATTTTGTTTCAAAACTTGTTCATTTGTTATTGCTTTGTTCGTTTTTCTTTATTCTGCTCAGTATTTTGCTAATTTTCTTGATTACTTTTTGTCCATTGAGTATTTTGCTGTTGGTTATTTTGATAATTTTGTTTAATTTCCTGCTTATTTTGTTCATTTTCAGTCAAAACACTAGGGAAAGCCAAGCCAAACTAGAGTTTTGGTGTTTTCTGCCTTCATTTTGTATTGACGCCTTATTTTCTCTGAAATGGAACAGGATTGAGTCAAGACATTTTGACTCAAACAGATCAGATGTCACAAAATCCAGTTTCAGTCTTAACTCAATTTTGACCAAATGTGGAGTTACAGTACTTTGGTTTTGTCGGGCAGAACTGTAGTCTGAGGGTTTTGCTGCTATTTGATATTTAGTTCAAGGCTCTTATGAGACATAAACAACGGCACACTGTTACATAACACAACAATAAAAATGAAAAATGATCCAAACAGACCATCTCTGGGGGCAAACAGGAATAATTGTGTCATCTTGTTACATGTGGCGTAAATTCCATTGCCTACCATTTCTTGTACTTGAGGGCTTGGCTTTTCCAGTAATCAACTTCCTCATCCTTTGACGAAAATTTAGGAATCATCTCTGTGTCCATGTCAGGGCACCCTAAAAAATAAAAGACATACTGAGTAGCTTCACAGTCATTTCCATTTGTTTACATCATAGGTACAAAAAATGAAAGGCAAGCATTTAAAACATTAAAAGAAGGTTAACCAGCAGATTTTCATACAGAAACACTCTATCTATATGCCTGGGCATGTAGAATCACCACACTGCACATTTCTTTCTAATCTCAAATCTGAACAAACACAGAAATCAACATGAAAACTTTTCCCTCACTAAGCACTGAAACAACTTATTTCAGGTGTAAAACGGGATTCATATTCTAACCTTTGAGCTCCACTCATGATCAGCACAATGAATTAATTAACACCAGAAACATGTGTCATGTTTGTGTGGCTAAACCTCTTTAGAGGAACACTGCCGTTTGAACTGTTGAAACATTCTCCATCCTGTTTTGAGGAAGTAGCGCTTCCGTAGGCAGCTGCTCCTCTTTTCTGGTAAAACTCTGATCTTTGTGAATCTGCAGCACAGGCCTTAAGACATAATTTAACACATAAGGAAAAAGCCCCGATGTGTGGTCCGTGTTGGAGGAAACGCGACAGCGGTACTCAACGCTTCCACTTCATCATATGTGACTAGTTGACAACGATTTCCGGTAGACGGGTCACTTAACCGGACAGAAGGCCAAACAATTATCTTCTGCAGTTTTAGGGAGTATAGTAGCATCATAATTTGATTCTGTGGGGCCATAAGGCTACAATAGGTGTTATAACTTTGCTTTGACCAGAGTAGGTCAACTTGAGTTCAGGTATGAAGGAATCATTATCCTGAGGAGAAAAATGATGGTTGTGACTCAGAAGAATGTGGAGTCAGAGACAGGACAACCCATTCTTCCTCTTACATTCCTCTGAGCTGCCGTCACCAAAAGATTCTTTGCTTTAATGCCCCTCACGTGTCCATATAGTACTCTGGAAATCACACAGGAAACCAGAGACAAAACATATGTATGGTTGAAAAGGGAAATGTTAACCCTGTGGGTGATGTAACGGGTTTATAGTATGCCTCAGAAATAACCTGGAAAAGGCTGCAAAAACACAGACTGTAGTTTCCGGGAAATCCAGCAAGCACAGCAAATCTGTATTTGTTATGATGCTAAATGCCCTGAACGAGATCTGGAGCTTTCTACTGATCCCTATATTCTGAAGGGGGGGGGGTGCCGCTTCCATGGTGACTCAGATCAAAGACCCAAACAGTATAAACACCACCCCCAAAATAACATAACTATTCATTAGCCCACAAGAACCTGAAAACCCAAAAACGAGAACCTGAAAATATCCTCCCACCAGAGCAGGTTCCTCTTCCAGTTTCCTTGCTGTGGTTATCCCCACATATTTTGGGCACACTGGCTGCCCTGGTAACCTAACACGTCACGTAAATGAGATGAAATGGCTAAGCTATATCACATATCAGGGCAGCAGTGAGAAAAGAAGGCTGCCAAAACACATGATGGTTTGTTTTCTCTCATTTCAGCATCCTTTAAAGCCATGTCAGCTTGATCTCTGAATATTTGTGTGCTGGAACAAATACCAGGACAGGTAGGCCCATAGACTGCAGACCTTTAGAGCCACCAGATAATTACGAACAGGGGAATGTAGTGAAGCGAGTTCCCTTGCTTACTTCTCTTGTCTCTGTATCCACTTTTGCTGCAGATGACTGGGTGTTTAGTCAGTGCCTAAATGACGTCACTGAGCAAGAAATGACACTTCATAATCTTCTGGGGAATGTTTTTGGTTTACTCTAAGATGAATAATGAGCTGGACTGAGTGCTCCCCAAAATGTACCACCTAGTATTAAGATTGTCCTAAACTTAGCTAAAAGATCAGTAAAACCCAGGGCGATAGAAGCCCTGAAAAATACAATAATTACGCACCTATCACCAAGGGTATCGATTTATTCTGAACACAATCCAGAAAATTAATTTAAAAAATGAACAAAATAATTAAGAATATTAATAGAAATAAATGCAGTAAACACTCAAAAAAAAATCAACAAAAATGAAGACAATAATCAAGATAATGCACAACAATGTCCAAACAAACCAAGAAAATGTGAAAGATTAGCCAAATAACCAAAAATTTAGAAAAAAACTTGTCAAAAGAGTCAAGAAATTACTCAAAGTGTGAAAAATAATCAAGAAATTAAAGAAAAATTATGAAGAAAAGAATAAACTGGAAAAAAATAAGCAAAAGTAAGCAAAAAATAAAGAAAAATATAACTAACTGTTCACTATTTCGACACAACACGTGTTAAATGACAGAAAATGAAGCTGTCAACAAATTGCAGGCAGAGATTTAACCACTATCAGTCATATATACGTACTGTACATGTTTAGCTAGGTGTCCATTCACACACTGTCAGTGGGTAGATACCTGATATCTGCGTGGGGTTTCACTAACACTACGACGAGATTTAGCGTAAACACCAAACTATACGCTGTTCCCTGATAACAGACAATACAAATACGCCAAAAAACATATAACTACTGAGCTGTGTTTTCTTGAAATTGGTCTAAATGTTAAACCTACCCGCGAGCTGTCATTTTCTCACTCAGTGTCACACGAATACGTCAAATTAAACACACAAACCGAAAATTTAACAGTCAAATTCAGTACCTGCTCATGTCAAATTGAAGTCTAACTGTTTAACTTCAATATGTCGCCTTCCAAGCCGGTGTTATATCCAACAAACACGCCTCTCCTGCGGCTCCGGCTCCGGCTGATGTCGGCACTGAACTGGGTGAGCTGCTGCCGTGTTTAGGAAATTGCCAACGCGTCTCCCGGAACAGACGTAAATTCTGACATGGACGTACGTGCTGACGTCAGTCGGATTTACATCAGAACTGGGCGGGGCTGTTGTAGATCCACGAGAGGAAACCGAAGAGGACCATCCTTGAATCAGACACACCTTTTTTGGTTTCAGCGTAGATTTGTAGTTCGCCACAGTGACCGCAGGGTGGCGCATGACTGTTGGAGAATAAACCAGAGCCAGAGACAGACGCCTACTGATAGACGGTGTCAACGGGACTATAGGGAGACAGCGCTCAAGTAAAAATATTGTTACTTTCTAATTATAGCGTGTCAAGTAGAAGTACTCATAAACATAAGTAATAGTAAAGGAGTACTTCATAAAAAAGTACTCAAGTAATGAGTAACTTCATAATGTGGAATTTATAACAACTTAATATATCACGCTAAAATAGCTGTTTTGGTCATTTTAGTTTAATTCCTTGATTATTTATTTCACTTTGTTGCTTATATTGTTGATTTTTGTTCAGTTTTATTTGTTATTTTGTTCATTTTGTTAACATGCTTGATCATCTTGTTGGGGTTGTTTTTTGTTCCCTTTAATTCATTTGTTGTATTTTTGTCAGTTTTTGCTGCTTATTTTGCTAATTTTTGTTATTTTAGTTAGTTATTTTTGTTCATTTTGTTGCTTTTTTGTGTTTTTGTTCAGTTTCTCATTATTTTCCTCTTTGTTTTTTGCTTATTATGTTACTTACATTTTTAACTCACCTATTTTGATAAGCTCTCTTTAGTATTCTTGATTTTTTTTTTTGGATTATGTTAGTAATTTTTGTTCATTTCGTTTCTTAGTTTATTCATTTTGATAATGTACTTGATGATTTGATTAATTTTGAAAAATGTAATTAATTTTTTGTCATTTTTGAAGAAGTTAAACCTTTTTTACTCTTACTCATTGAGCTGCGGCCAAATGTACTGTACCTGAAAAGAAGTCCTTTTTTCATCACAAATGTAACTGAATAAGAGTAAAAGTATTCTGAAAAACAACTACAAAAGTACATGTCTTTTATAAAGCTACTCAAATACATGTAAAAGAGTAAATGTACTTGAGTATTATCCACCTCTGGCCAACCATACCATACTCTATATTTAGTTGTCTGTTAATTGAAGGCACAAGGAAACATCATCAATAAAGCCCCAACCAGCCAGTGTAATATAATAGAAGTTCATTTGTACACCACATTTTATGCAAAGATGCAGGCCAAAGTGTTAAAAAACAGATTACAAACAGCAATGGGAATAAACTGGAGAACAGAAAACACAATAAACAAATGAAAACAGTTTGATCACAACAGAGTATTTAGGTATAAGTTAAAAGCATAAAAACAGACAATGAAACTCTGGGCTAGATATTAAAATATTACTGTTGTTTTCTTTTCATTTATTTATGGGTTGCTATTTTAACTGGACTCTTATTCTTATGTTTTATGTTTAATTTTGCTAGTTTTCACATTATAACATGGATAACATTCATAATATAATATAACATATAAGCAGTGGTAGGTAGTACTCAAGATAGATAGATATTTAATTAATCCCTGAGGGAAATTTACAAGTACATTTACCCTTACATGTGTGCTACTTGAGTATTTTTTGTTTTGAGAAAAATGTACTTCTGAGAGTATATATTTTGAAGAATATTTTTACTGTTACTCACTTACATTTGTGATGAAGAAATTGTTCCATTCAGGAGTAAAATGAACCAAAAATACACAACCAACAAAATGAGTAAAAATGAACAAAATTATCAAGTAAATCAATGAACATGAACCAAATTACCCAACAAAACTGAACCTGAAATAACCCCACAACCAGGGTTAATTTCCAATATGTTCTAAATTATCCAACAACACTTATTAAAGTTTGTGAGCCCCCTATCGGCCTGGGGCTCCATGCAGTTGCCTGGTTTGCCTCTGCTTCTACTTGACTCACTATAATGATAAAGCGCGGCCACATAATTCAACATAGTCCTGAGATTTTCTATTTTCAGAAGTTGAGGTTATTCGTGGGTGTCTAATAGCGCCATCTGAAGGTCATGAAACGTGAACCAGTGTTGGTTGAGATCCAATCAGTCATTAGTGCAGCCACAGGTGGCAGGATCTGTTTAACAAGGCGCTTCCTCCCATTCACACACAGTGAACAAAGTCATGCAGTGACTGAGGAAGAGCACTTCCGAGGAGGCTTCTCTCGGGGATTTGGTCTTTATTTGGTCCACGGCCAGCTGTCCTTCATGGCATTTTACAAAGAGGGTGTTGAAGAGGACGCGCGGGAGTGTCCGGTGTGCTATGAAGGTCTGTCTGGTGCTGAGCGCACTCTGAGCTGCGGACATGTCTTCTGTCACGACTGCCTGGTTAAAATGCTCGCCAGCGTCACTAGCGATGGGCATATCAGAGACACCATCGTTTGTCCCATCTGCAGACATCTTACCTTCATCAAGAAACTAAAGGAAGCCGTGGTGTCACTCGCGTCGGATGAGGATGTGGACAGAGGACAGACCCTGGAGGTGCCTATCCCTGTGCCAGTGGCGCAGCCCCAGGGCGCACGGCGCTCCGCCGCAGCCAGAGCACCCCGGGGCTTTGACTGGATCGTTCGCTGCTTTCGCGGGGTCTCTGAAATAGCCCATCGGCCGAGGATGGTCAGCCCCTTTCATAATGCATCGCAGATCTTCATCATAAGCTCTCAAGGGCGACCCATGGGAGAGGAAGATGCGCTCAGCGTTGAGATGACTGTGGTGCAACCTCACCACAGGCGAAGGCGCAGGATTTGCACAACCGCCCGATGCCTGCTCATTTTACTCTCTGCATTTACGGTTCTGGCGCTTATAGCAGCAACATTACCGTGGATTTTGTTGGCATAGCACCATCACATGGAGACAGACTATAAAGTGCCAATATGGAAAAATGAAGTGACATACAGGCCTTCGGAAAAACAAGGTCATGTTTTTATCGGTGCAAGGAAATGGAATGAAATGTAAAGCTGCTAATATGTGTTTCAGTGTCATCAACCCACTGGATAATGTGCAAAAATTCATTTTCAAACATGCACATTTGCTGTCATTTCAGATCTGATCATTCCTTAGTTTAGAGAAATAAGTTTTAGTCTGATATTAAGGGGCTGTTGTACTGTGTGCCTGAGTATGTTACAGTATGTGCATTACCAAGCAACTGTGTGAAGTAAAGTCAGGGTCAGGAACGCCTTGAAAGCTAACTCTTTTGTTCTGCATTCCTGTCAGTGACATGTTCTACCTGTTTTATGAGAAAGCAGACGTGCAGGCACTTTTGAAAGATTTTTAAAGCGCGTCATAAAGTGGTTAAATCCAGCCAGCTGTGGAGTTTGAAAATGACATTGTCAACCCCACAAATAAATTATTTGTTAGAAGCATTGTAATAAAAGCATTTCTCTATTTAATTGCATGGCTGATAAAAGTCTGGGTTCACTGCAGTGTCACTTTGTTGTTAGATACCCTGTTTCCAAGGAGAAAACAATTTCTTAGGAGACAAAAAATTGGACCTTGTTCTTGTTTCTTGTGTCCACTTGCACTTAAATTGGTGGATGTCTATTTACTTAGAAAAGTTAAGTTTACTTATGAGAACACACTAGTACAAATTAAAGGGGTTGGATGGGTTGGGGGTTATCAGGTGATTCTCCTAACTCAAGGGGACTGATCCTAAATACTTTTTGCAACAATACATTTCATATTTTATTTATGATTACATTTAACCTGTATAGAGTCTCTTAAATCTCCTAAGGTTAAGATATCGGAGTATTATGTGTCACAACATAAAACATTTCATTTTGAGACTGGTGAAAAACATAACATGGTGTTTGCAAAGGCATCCAACCCTTTTCATTAACTCATTTTCTTGATTATATTAATCAGCTGTGTTCATTTTACAGGGTTATTTAGTCCCTTTGGTTCAGTTTTGATCACACTGTTGCCCAGTTTTATTAATTTTTGTTCATTTTCTTCTAAAAAAAAAAGTTGCATCCATGTTCATTTTTTGTCTCTTTTCCTCCTATTCTTGACTATTTGTCATTTTTGGGATGATTTTCTTTCTTCTTTAGTGCAGTTTTGATCATTGTGTTGCTTACTTTATTCACTTTTGATTTTTTGGCCTTGATTATCTTGTTTACTTTTGTTGAATTTCTTGAGCATTTAGTTGATTTCTGTTCATTTTGTGGGTCATTTTGGTTGATAATCCTCAGTTCAAGCACATCTTTAAGGTTTTCCTGAGGCTCCTGTGTCTGCTTCTTCCACTACTGGACATGAAGATTTAGAGCAGAATGTACTGTCACCAGTGAAGGGAGAGCAGAAGACAAACATGGTTTTATCCATTTATTCCATTCAGCTAGAGCACTGTGAAATATCTGCCCAAAAGCTGAAATCTGCAGCTTGTTTCTGAATACAGTAGCCTATACTTTCAGGGAGGCTGCAGTAAAATATAGGGAGCCTGACTAAGAAGGGTCTAAAAACACCCCTGGGGGTTTCTAGTATGTGGCTGTCTATTCTCTTGTATATACAGACGGTGTAAACAGAGCCACCTTTAAAGTTGCAGTCAGAAATAATTGATGCTGTCACAGTTGTCTGAAGGAGATACTCTATCAGGTCATGATGAGCCTGCAGTGTTAGATTACCAAGACACCTGAAAATATTCAGGTTCATTGACATAAATGAGAGTAGAAAACTGAAAAAAAAAACCTTATTAATCCTGACTTTCTTGATAAGACAGGGTCATTGTTTCTTACTTTTTGTCAATTTTATGAATTTTATGGCCAGGAAATGAACAAAAGTATTTTGTTCATTTCCTGGCCATTTTGTTTATTATCTTGATTGTTTGGTTCATTTGTCTTCATTTTGTTTATTAGTTTTGATGATCCCTATTCATTTTCTACATTATTTTATCCATTTTTGTTAATTTTTTCTTGTTTACGGTGCCCTCCAAAAGTATTGGGACAGCGAGGCCAATTCCTTTATTTTTGCTGTACACTGAAAACATTCAGGTTTGACATCAAACAATGAATATTAGATAAAAGATCAGTATTTCAGTTTCTATTTCTAGGTATTTACATCAAAATTGGTTAAAGAACTTAGAAGGTAACATCATTTGAAACTAAAACACCAACATTTTAGGTGAGCAAAAGTATAGGAGCAAAATACATTAAAGTGAATAATATTTAGTTGCAAATCCTTTACTTACAATAACTACATGAAGCCTGTAACACATTGACATCACCAAACTTTTACATTCTTCTTTTGTGATGCTTTTCCAGGCTTTCACCACAGTCTCTATCTGTTTTTGTTTGTTTTGGGGGGTTTCTCCCTTCAGTCTCCTCTTTAGCAGGTAAAATTCATGATCAATAGGGTTTAAGTCTGCAGATTGACTTGTGTAAAAGAGTCTAAAACCTTCCACTCCTACCCCTGATGAACTTCTTGTTTGTCATGGTAGTGTGTTTTGGGTCGTTGTCTTGCTGCATGATGAAGGATCTCCCCATCTGTTTGGTTGCATCTCTCTTTAAATTTGCAGACAAAATGTTTCTGTAGACTTCTGAGTTCATTTTGCTGTTGCCATCATGCGTTACATTATCCATGAAGATCAATGACCCGACCCAGAAGAAGCCAATCAAATCCAAGCCATGACATGACCTCCTCTGTGTTTCACAGATGAGCTTGTGTGTTTGGGATCATGAGCAGATAATTTCTTTCACCATATGTTAGTCTTTCCATCACACGATAAAGGTTAATCTTTGTCTCATCAGTCCATAAAACTTTGTCCCAGAACTTTTCAGGCTCATCTCTGTACTTTTTTGGGAAATTCCAATCTGTCCTTCCTGTTCTTACTGTATTACTAATGAGTGGATTCATCTTCTGGTGTAGCCTCTGTACTTTTGTTCCTGAAGTCTTCTGTGAACGGTGGATTGTGATCCTTCACTCCTGTCCTCTGGAGGTTATTGGTGATGTCACTGACAGTTGCTATAGGCTTCTTCTTCACAGTTCTCAAAATGTTTCTGTCATCAGCTACTGATGTTTTCCATGGTCTACCGGTTCCACATCTGTTGCTCAGTACACCAGTGGTTTCTTTCTTCTTCAGAACATTCCAAATGGTTGTACTGGATATGGCCAAGATTTGTGCAATGATGTGTGGCTCTGATTGATTTTCCATCTTCTCTCAGCTTTAAAATTGCTTGCTTTTCTCCCATAGACAGCTCTCTGGTCTTCATGTTGGTTCCATCTGTTTAACTATAAATGCATCTGCAGAGGCAAAACCTAAAGCTGAAACTGACAGGAGACACTCAGTGCTACTTATTCTTTGAATAATCAGTGTAATAGGACGCACCTGGGCAACAAAACACACCTGTGACTCACATGTTACAATAATTTTGCTCACTTGAAAAATGGGTTGGTTCAAACAAAAGGTGCTATCTTCTAACTTATTTAACCAATTTTGATGTAAATACGTATAAATAGAAGCTGAAATAAAAAGCTGATCTTTAGTCTCATATTCATCGTTTGATGTCAAACCCTAATGTTTTCAGTGTACAGCAAAAATAAAGGAATTAGCATCGCTGTTCCAATACTTTTGGAGGGCACTGTACTTGTTCATTTTGTGGATATTTTGTTAGTTTTCTTGATTATTTTGCTATTTTTGTGTAGTTTGTTGTTTGTAATTTTGTGTGATATTTGGTCTTTTTTTACTTTGTTCATGTCTCTTCATTGTGTGCATTTTGTGGATATGTTTTTAGTTGTCTTGATTTTTTTGGTAATTTTATGGAAGTTTTTTAAAAAATATGTTTTTCATTTTGTTCATTGTGTTTGTTTTGTTCATTTTGTTCCTTATTTTTGTTCGTATTTGTCAATTTTCTTATTGTTTTCATTGTCAGTTCGTCTTTGATCATTTTCTTGACATTGTGTTGATTGTTTGGTGATTTTTTGTTTCTTTATTTTTAAATGCATTTGTTTGACTTCATGGTTATTTTGTTTTGTGGAATTTTAGTTTGTGTCTCAAGGAGACTGTTTTTGGGTCTTCAGCCAAAGATGTTTGGCAAACACCGGTTTCGTTGTTTTCTGCTCCACAACAGACTTTAAACATTGTGCCAAAAGTGCCAAAATTACATAACATACATAACTGAGGGGTAACCATGCATTGTGCAGCATGGGGTGGAGATTCTTAGCAAATCAGAAGGAGCTTTGTTAGTTTAGTCATCTTCTTAACAAACAGGCCCAGTCCTCGTGTGTACAGGTTTCAGTCATCCTGCTGATCCAGTCGTACAGGTTACACACTCAACTGGTTTCTCCACACGTGGGGACATATTCGAGGATTCTAATCTTCTTTGTCAATTATCACCCAAACCCTATCTGTTTCAAGACAATTCAGAGACATATATAATGGACTCATCTCTTTAGGCAAATATGGGATAGAGTTTTGCGATGGTTTGGAACCACAGAGAGGTTTTTCTGACTATCCTAACCACTGGGTTGGACCCAACTTGTGTTAAGGGATTGCCAAATTATGCATCTTTATCCATTTTATTAATTATTTGATCTGTTTTCTTTTGGTTATTTTCCTCATTTTATTTATTAGTTTCATTTGTTGCATTTTGTCCGTTCTCTGAAATTATAGCTTTACCTCATTCTGAGTTGAACTTCATCTTCTACATGAGTTTGAAAAGTCAGAAACAGACTGAGAGTGCAGCACTTAGTGTCTAAATGTCAGGAGGGGATGGGAGACAGGAGGCGTTCAGGGGCGTCAGGAGAACAGCGGATCTCAGACATGTGCAAAACCATATGAGAAAATGAAAGAGATTTTTTATAACAAAGTATAAGTAGGATATGTTTCTTTTTACCCTGACACCTGAAGTCTTCCTCAGAAGCATCCTTGACACATTCATCTCTATACCTTCTATGTAATAGTTTGAACAGTTTCATGTTGTCTTCTTTATATATACAGTAGTTATTTCTTTCTATTTTTTATTTTTTTTTGAACAGACAAAGTAGGAGATTTTTTTTTCACCTTGATACTGAAAGAGCTTTTGGTCTGGTTTTACCGCCTAAGAAAAGCCACCTTAAAACAGTATGTGTTTAAGCCTGTATTTACAGCAGTCTGTTAGAACGACAGGTGGACAGCTCAACCTTATTAAGAGGAAGTAGAAATGTCCAAAAGGTTTGTCCACATATCATCACTGAGATGAGAAGGATTCAGCTGAATTTAAGACAAGAAGTGGTGAGTTGAGCTGCTTTCAAAAACCTGGGTTTTTTCACATTTGATGAATTTCATGTATTTTATCACCAGTACTGATGTGTTGCATTAAGTGCAAATCACACAATTCTGCTTACAGCTCAAAGAAATATATTTTAGGGTTGAGAATCACTTTCATTATTTTGGTTTGTTTGGTCATTTTCTTGTGATTATTTTGTTCATTTTCTTGTGTATTTTGGCTATTTTGTTGCTTGTTTTGCTCATTTTTGTTATTATTTTTGTCTTTTTTGTCAATTCTTTCTTAACTTTCTCAATTATTTTGTCGTTTGTGTGTTTTGTTTTTCAAATTGTTGCTTATTTTGCAAATTTTCTTCAAAGTTTTGTTTACATGTTATTAGGTTTGTTTTTGATAACTTTTGTTCATTCTGTCCGTTATTTGTTCATTTTCTTGATAGCCTTTTTCTGTTTGGTTTACTTTTTGTATATTTTGTTGCTACATTTCTTCATTTTCTCAGTTATTTTGTCTTTTCTCTTGATTATTATACATACTTGTTGTTTGTCCTGATTATTTTGGTCATTTTTATTTCCTTTCTTGTGTATTATGTTCATCTTTTGGTATTTTATTGTGTATTTTTTGTACTTAATTTCTGTTGTCCTTTTTCTTAATTATTTTATTCACTTTGCTTATTTCTTTGCTCATGTTGTTCATTTTTGTTTCTTAAACAGATCATTTTGTTCATTTTGCTTTAACATTTCGAAGCCCAGTGTTACAGACTGTGCATGCTGACTTTCACAACATTGATTCAACACAAACAAAACAAGCCAAATCTTTCTTGGGTCTTGATCTAAAAGTTTGTTAAATACTTTTAAATGACAAAAAGTACAGAGTAAAACCAATAACAAAACCACACAACACAGGTCAGATTATTACAAATGTAGAGTTTAATATATATATTAATTTCTGACATTCTGATAAGGATTGCAGGTAGGCCTCACAGTACACACTGTGTTCCACTTGATATGCTAAGCAGAGGAGGAGAGGGTGGGCATGGTGGGCTCGACAAGCGGCAACTTTTAGATTTTTACACTATAGTGAAAGCAGAAGGAGGCAGTACATCCACAGGCAACGTCCACTCCTCCACCGTATTGCTCTGAAGCCCACGCAGGACCATTTATTGTGATCCACATTCTCTAGAGTCCATCATTTTACATTAGATCCTTTGTATCCCGTTTACAAACTCTAAAAAGACCGTGATTGACACAAATGTGGATTACAAAAGACTATCTAAGCGCATGCATGACACTTTTCTTGTTTTTTTCTCATTTAAATCCCCCACAAAATGTAAACAAATTGAGCTTTACTCTACTCAGTGATGAGGTGAGTTCGAAAATATAGGCCCTAAAATACTGGAAAACCTTGACATCTGGTGAAAATATTGTCTTCAAAGCTAATTCAGTGGCTAAAAATGATATGTGATGGAATTACAACTTTAACAGAGGGTATATTTTATCTTAGGTAATAATTGCACCTATAATGAGTATGAACGCATGCTTTTAGGTGGCTGTAGTCCCTGTCATGATGCACAAAAGCATTACAGTAATACTGATAATACTAATACATACCTACAGGCCCTAGTTAACCTTTATCCAAACACAAGTTCTCATTCACCCTGCGAGATATTACAGGATTAGGTAGCCTACTGTTTGAAATCTGAGTGAGTCACATTCAGTCAGCAGAAAGAGAGCGATACCCCTGCCTCCTCATAGAAATCCAACACAGGAAATAAAACTTCTAGTACACATTAATTACCCCTATAGTTTCAAAATAATGACCACTGTGAGGGCACTTGCAATTGTTGCCATATTATCACCACGACTATCAATAGAATTATCAACATCACCAAAATCTTCATAAACATAGCTCATTGAGAACACACACTGAGGCATACCATAGATCACTTTTGGAGAGAGGTTAATCTAGAAATCATTTTGTCCGAAGGAAACGCACAGATAAAGCAAACCGAAAGTAATTGCTTTGCATTAAAATTAATGGCTTTCTCTGCAGGCTTGGGGAGGGTGACTTTGACCACTTTTTGGACTGAGGTGGAATCAGTAAACACTGTAATTGCACTTTAATCAAGAAATTAATCATTCTAAGACATTTTTTGTGAAATTAAAAAAGTGACACTGCAGCGTGCTTTCATAGGAATAAGGTATACTGATAATTTATTATCTGCACTGACCATTTACTCTACTTTTTGTATATTTTTGACAAAGTTAGTCAAACAATGTAGTCACATTATGAATAACTAATCAAATATTCCAATCAGGTTCCAATTATTTACAGAGTTATTGTATAAAACAGGGCATTGTGCATCACTATAGTAATCTAGAAAGACAGAAAGATCTTAGCTGATTTCTAGCAGAAATGACTTTCTGCGTTTGGCTGCAGCATTGTGTTTTTACCTGGTGTTAAAGTGAAACATTATGAATCTACAGTAAACCTATCCATTGTGTGCAGGGACAAAAATAACATAGAATTTTTAATCATTACATTTTCTACACATGATAAATATCAGCACATATATTATTATATATTCAAGATATGCATTTTACATAGACTTTTCATCTCCAATTTATATACATCAATTTATGTACACAGATTGTATTTACACTAGGGGTCAAAGGTCACTGAACCTGAAGCACTTGAAACAAGGTTAAGAGAGAGATTCATACAAACCTAAAGGCAGTGTAGTCATCCATCCTTTATCATCCAACTGCAACATCACATGGGTGGTTTAAATTTACTCGCCAAGGACAACAACTACAACACTCACACAAACACAAAAGAAATCACTGCCATTCTGAGGCCCTTGACACGAAGCAGTTCAGTCCTATTGGTTTATCATGCAAACACGTCGTGGTGCTGCGTTTGTAACAGAATAACAGTTCAAAAACTTGAATTTACAATAACATTCTTCTCATAATGTGCTGGTATAAAGTGATTTAAAGTGGTTTACCTATATTTAGGTAAATCTGTAAAACTGCAGAGGCAGAAAAAAAGTAAAGACCCAGGGGCAAAATTAAATGGCATTAAATGTTTCATCCTGCATGCAAAACCTGCCTCTAGGGCTCAGTGTTTTCCTAATGTGCGCAAAGCTTGAATACCCTGTGAGCAACGTATCCAGACAACTCTCTCATTCTGACTGTTTCACCCTGAGGATGGGCTTTGCTCCTAACCATGTCAGGCTCTGAGTTTCCCTGACCAGAAGTTTTTACAACTCATCAATGTCATATTGCAATTTGATTGCATGTTCGAATAAGGCAAAAGGAAATTAAAAACACTCACAGATATGCAGACCACTGCATCAAACAAGAAACATGAACAAAAGCAAAGCAAAAGAACGCCAAAAAACAAATCAATGAGAACCATTAAAATATTTGAATAGAATACTCATCTATATCCCAGTCTTTCCTCCTAAAGGCAACTGTTCCTCCACTATGGCATTTTGGTGTTTGTGTGTCTTTTATTTGTTTTCTGTTTTTCGTAGTCACATTTACGGACTAGCAAGCATTTGTAAGGGATGGGTTTCTTCGCAGCCTGTAGCAGATTTCAGGGAGGGTTCGAGTTCTGGTTTCACGTGGGCATTGGTGAGGCCAATTGGTGTTTCTTTCCATCAGGCCTTGGCGGCGACAGTTAAAGAGTATGTACAGCCATAGGGGTGCTGGTTAGCTGTGATGCCTTAGGGTCATAGGTCATAGAGTGGTGCTCTGGGGCTCCTCCTCAGGCACAGCATCCCCTTCTGGAGAGTCTGTCACTGCCAGGGACCTCCTGCAGGGGGCACCGCTGAACTCATCGATGAGGCTGTCCAGATTGACATTGATGGAGGGGATTTCATAATTGAAGATATCTAATGGTGAGCATGTGAGGAAAGGTGAGCATGGTGAGCAGAATGATGGGAATGGTGATGGTGAGAAGAAGAGGAGGAGAGGGCATATGGAGATGACGATGATGTGTAAAAAAACGGAAGAAAGCAGAAATAATATTAATCTTTTTGAGTCTGAATTTATGGTAAGTGGCATATGATGTCTGCCCTGATTGAAGGAATTAGTATATTACATGTGCTTCACATTCTACACAGGGATGTTGTCAGTGTATTGCTAGTCACATTGCTACTGAACAAACCCATTAGCAGCTAGTGTGATATGTCATATCTTTGTGTCTTTTAAGACAACAACACAACAGAAATTTTGGTCATAGAAAATACATTAACAAGTCAAAAGCACTGCACAGTGACACATTACTGTACACGTTTACAACAATGGCCAGGTAAACCAACACAGAGGCAACAGGATGTGTGTGGAAAAAATGGTACCAAGACACCAAGTGGGTTTAAAGTAACAATGGAAATCTCATGAGGACCGGATACAGGATTCACCCTAAAATATAGAATTATTCAAAACTGCTGCACTTATAGTACTGGAAGCAGCAGGCCCAGGCAGAGACTGATGACTACTCCTGTGTAGGAATGAGATGGATTGTGGCAGCATAGTAAGAGGTTATAAGAAGCGATGAACCTGCCAAAGGAGGAGTAGGGGGTTACCTGTGGCCCCCTAAAACCGGTGGCAGGGGCGTTAGAGGGGGATGTCTGCTGGAAAGGGACTGGAAATGGTTGAAATAAGGAGGAGGGTCTTTATAGATGGACCATTTTAAGTGATGGTGTCTGCAATGTGAACGCTGTGTAGTGCACTCTGGGAAGTCCTTAAGCCATGCATCATTGCATGAATGCAAAGAATCAATAATGTTGACCTGCTACAAAGGAATATAGAAAGAATTCTGAATTTAAAGCTACGGGTAGGTTTATTTAAGGCAGGCTGCAGGAGACCCCAGAGGCAGGCACAACACGAGGCCAGGCAGTGAGATGGAGCGCATGGGGCGGGGGCGGTCTGGCTTACCCTAAAAGTCCCCCTCACATTTAGCCCACACTGAATCCCTGGCCTCACACAGCTGCAAGGTACACAATAGTAGCAGGGGGAACAAGAGAATGATAAATATAACAAAGTGACAAATGACTGGTATATATTGACAGAGCACCTCAGAATCAGAACATCATACTGTTAATATAATCTGGGGTTTTTCAGGCTAGTCTTCCACGCCTGCTACTCATTAAGAGACACTGGACTGGTGTGAATGGTGTAAGCCTCTGACCTACCTCTGCCAAGTGAGGGTCTGGGTAACACATATAAACAGAGAGCACATGATGAATCTAATGGCAACTTCAGTACAAGCAGGACGAGCTATGCTTCTCTGATGTTTCCATACATTATCCAGAAACATCATCACATAACACAAGCAATGAGTACATAGGCCAGGAGATCTGCTTACTACAATTGCACAAAAATCTAGTGTTTACATTGTATCATCCTCAGGCATCTGTGTCTAAAAGGCAACTTTTATTCATTCAAACATTCATTTGAGAACAATCAGTGAAGGGGACATGTATCTTTTAAATCTACAGTCCTACAGAGTCCTACACTCGTCCACCGTCTCCATTGGGCAGAGCCACAGCGAGTCTGAGAGTGGGCCGCTGTAGCCCCACCTGTGGTGGAGGAGGGGGTGTTGTTGCCAAGGTATGATGTTTACCTGTAGACATGCTCTCCCCAGGAGATAGTCCATCGAGAAGTCCCTGCTCCAGAGGCTGCGGTACAGGTGCTGTGCCTGGGCCAGTGAAACCCATGGGTGCTGTGGGAGGCTGAGGTGGGGGCAGGCTGGGCCTTTGTCTAGGCTTAGGGGCAGGCCGTGACTTGGTGAGTGTTCCAGTCAGGGACGGCGGGGACGAAAGTGAGTGTGGTGGCCCCAGTGGGGTTTGCCCTGGTGACGATGGGGGCACCTGCCCTGGAGGGCAAGCCAGTCCATAAGGAGAGGGGGTACTAGGAGGGGTGGGGGACAGGCTGACCGGTGACGGCTGACCAGTGGACTGGTCGGACATCCCACCAGACTGGCTGTACGGGACTTTAGGAGGCACAGGGGCCAGTTTCTTGGAACCTGGGAACACAACACATGGTCATATGACTGTTTTATTATAGAAATGTCAATGTAACCTTCAAATGAGACAAGACAATGCTGACCTTTGCGCAGATTGTGTGGACTGTGCTCTGTGGAGTGGGGGCATTGGCTGCTGCTCTGGGGACTACTGCTGGGAGGAACTGTTGGACCTGCCACCTGGATGGCTTTGTGTCCAATTACAGGGGACAGCTCTTTACTCTTCAGTGAACTGAAAAACAGGTAGACATTAGTGTGTGAACAGCAGTGAACACAATGCATTATGCTATTTTAACTTACATCTTTATTACCTCAGTGTCACAACTGCCACCATCACCATGAACTATTCTCAACAGCTTAAGTTTTGTACCAACCAGAAAATGAGGTCAACCAAAGCTTCACCAAAGCTTCAGACACACTCCTCCTGTACTGACCCGCTGCATTCTCCTCACAGGGACTAAAACTATAGAGTATTAAAAAATGTCAAAATGTGTACTATGTGGAAACAGTTATTATCATTAGCAGTTCAGTGACCTGTTTTCTCATTTCTGTTAGCTGTGCTAGATGGATGTACCACTTATCACACATTGACTAAAAACAGAGGGACACCAGATTGTTAGCTTATATTTTTTCCCTTTTACAAGTATCCCCAGGGGACATTATCATTGGCTTTATGTTAAAGGTAATGTAACATCCAGTATCGGTAACATTTGTCATCTGTAATCCCTCCTGACACACGCAAAGATAGCTTTATTAACACGGAACTCACTGCACCAATGAGCATAGATACAGAGTGAAGTACTACAAATCAAGAAGGGCTTATATTCATTTGTTCGGAAAAAAATGTACATTTTCATTTTTAATATGCTTTTCTACCCTACACAGTCCATACACGTTGTACTACTGTAAAATGCTGGGTCATTTATGATTAAAGAAGTAACAACAATATTCAAAATGATACTGGCTGATTCAGCTGTAAATAGAAAACTCAGACTACATTTCAAACACAAAGAACTCACACACATAGTAGTACGGGGTCAACATCCAGAGGAAATATGTGACATATAATTAACTGCAATCGTGTACAGTCACTTTGAGCTGTGTCTCCAAAAATATACCATGTGAATAAAAAGACAAATGACAAGGGGGCATTATCAAGTGAGCTTGTTCTGATTGTTGACAATGAATTGCTATAATGATTCCCGCTGTCCACAATGGTCGTAACACCAAAGACTTATGAGTAGGAAACTGCCGCAGTCACTTTATACAAAGTCAGCATTTTGGGTGTAGCTGGAAGATACTTGTGCTGCCAGTACATATTTTACAGTATATTGCATTGTACCAGGACATTATTGCAGATAGGGCACTGCCTTAAAAAAGATAACAAAAACGTTTACCACAGTCTATGCTGTTCAAAAAAATAAATATATTCATATGCCATTTGATAGCCATATGCAGCGTTGTCGATGTATTTACTGTCTATTCAAAACCAGAATCAAACTATATAAGCCAGTAACATCCTTAGTTGCTAGGCAACCCCCATGAGAGGTATGCCTGGACAACCTGAGTGTTACAGAATCAGAAGTATGTAATTTGAAGGGGGAGGGAAAAAAGCAAATAGATAATAGAGCCAGCAAGCTAAAGGAGAGGAAACATACAGCTGCCACGCTGTAATGCATCCACAGTGGCCAAGGGTGTGTTGTATTTACCTAGTCAGCCTGGGGGGTCCTCTCTCTCGAGCACATGGACAGGCAGCCCACGGTGGGGGCGGGGGCGCAGACGAAGGAAGGCTAGGGGGGTTGCCAAGGGACTGGTCATGGCGGGTTAGTACCAGGGGTGTTTTGATGTACA